>WYDI02025376.1:0-18621 GCA_009867235.2 Psittacus erithacus | reverse complement strand
AGCATGAGGCTCAGAAAGTCCTTGGTCAGTGTAAACATTCTAAGCAGTAGCTAAAAACATCAGTGTTATCAGTACTGTTCCCAGGCCGAAAGTCAAAAACACAGCACTGCACCAGCTACTGCTGAACCCAGGACAAGGGTAATCTGCTGATGGAACCTTCCCCTACGCATCCATGATGATGTCTTCCCTAATATTCCCCCTTCCTTGGGACATTTTATACTATTTTTCACCTTTAAGGTGGAGCTTGAGTGGCTCCAGTCATACATGCTTTCATTCTTATTGATGTAAAATTCTCTCTCTTTGCTTTTAAAGGTATATACCGCAAAGAATACAAAGAGCATGCTCAAAGAGGGTGGTCTCAATTTAGAGGTGGATAGCATTAGGGATGGAGGTGTATTTTTGTATTATAATGTATTAAAATGTATTGTAATGAAGCAAAGTTTGCACAAAGGAAAACATTTTGTCAAAAGATGACAGTCTGTTGGCTCAAGGTAGCAAGTATGCAGCTTATCAGTCTCTGGTACCACCTAGTTCCCATCTCTGCTGGTATTAGGACAGAACATGGCCGCAGAATCTCCACCCTGCTCCATCCTCCCTCAGTGTTGCCACGGGAACCACTGTGAATTGCACATTCATGGCATAACAGGTGTAGCTAATTCTTCCCCTGAAAGTCCATTTTGCCTTTACGTGTAAACCATGCTACATTTTAAACACAAGTTTAATTTCTAATTATTCCACGTACTCCACCCTGTAACTAAAGTCACTCAAGCTTCACAATACTTAGAAGGAATTGGGAATATCCCATATATTCTTTGGGTGAGGATTGTCAAGTACATATGTATTTTGTGGGGATACCAAATGAGCTAAGCATTTCATCACAATCAAAAGTCTAATGTATAAAGCAATTGTCAAAGCAAAACATAATACAGTGAACACTAGCAAAACCACAACAGGCTGGCCAGCTTCTTGATAACTTCAATAACTCAGGATGAAACTTCTGGACATCATTACCTTTTGCGTACCTGAGAGAACTCTTCTTTTCTCTTACAGAACTGCAAGAAAAATAAACTGATTTCCAAAACAGGTTATCCAAGCAGATGAAAAACTTACCTGAAAATAGTCTAGGTTGGGGAAAATAATCATTCTTTTATTAATAATATTCTTGAAGAAAGACGTCTTAGGAACTTTGTGGAAATTATGTAGAAATTTTTGTAATTGTATTATGAAAGACTAATCAAAATGTTTTGCTCCTATTTCCACCTCTGCTGAAAAAAAACCGTAAATCAATTTAACTTAGGATGTAATAAATTATAATCTGAGTCTTAGAAGCCAAGGAAGGATCATTTAAAAGACTATGAATTCTAGTGAAGGTAAGTCAAATACACTGACAACAAATACTTTGGTAAATGCACATGTACTGAGAAATAGACACATAAATAAATACATCGACAAACCAAGTGTACCTAAAATACTACTGTATTGTTTAAATTTAGTAACATGCTGAAATCTGGGGCATCCATAAGGAATTTTTGTTTGTAAAACTCTAAGCATAGGTCAAACCTGAGGTCTTTTACTTAGATATTTCACATATTGTACAAAATCAGCTTATGAACAGCTTCAAAAATCAGAATCTGTGGGGCCTTGAAAGTAAGGCTTTGATGTATACTATAAACACATAATCCAGGAATCCCACCACAGTGTTCACTATTCATAATGATGGAGCTACTCCTTGACTAGGGGTATATAACAGCTCAGTAGGAACACTGACAATAATTTGTTTGACATACTCCTGAAGGAAACATCCTAAACTTCCAAGTTTGCCTAACCCTGCAGCACTGTATCTGAGCCAGTGTGCCAGGTCTCAGTTCTGTCTGTTCATATCCAGTTTTGAGACGGGAGCCACACCAGCAAGTTTTAGCCGTGTAATTACATTGGCCAAAAGCCAGGAAAACATGCATACCTCATCACTAGCGCTGTGGCAGGAGAAGGACTTTACAGATTCAGTTCCCCTGCTGCAAAAAGTTTTTTCAGTGATGCAAGCTGTGTTCCTCAGGGGCCTGGTTTAGGGTATACTGGGAAAAGTACTTGCCTTTGCTACAATCAGCTATGGTACTTCCTACACATCTCACTCTACCTACAAGCCTTTTTAAACAGACACCAAAAATAGCAAACTTCTGACAGTGGTCAAAAGGTAACATAAGGAAAGAGTAATCTCTAATAGTACTCATTTGATCCCAGTTGGCAATCAAACATTAATAAAAATAGATTTGTGGATGGGCGAATATTGATTTTAATATGTCTACTAATCACCATCTTCACTACTTTTGCTAATTTTAAATCTTTTAGTTCTGAAATATTTGTAAATATAATTATGACTGAACAATCTATTTGTTAGTCTGTTTCTTGGAATTTTCAGGTGATTTATAGTATCTTTAATTCTCTTTTTGAAGTGAAACTTCCAGAAATGGTTATCTTATTCACATTTACTTGAAGTAAGCAAGCAGTATTGAGATCAAGCATACACCTCAGCAAGAAGGGTCTGGGCTTTTATGTGTATTTTTGCTCCTGAAATCTGTGAGCCCAGAAGCCTGACTGTCCTGGAGAAAAGGTTCACTCTCTGAATGAAAAGTCTGGGACTGAGACTAAATGTTGCAATTTAAGATTTGTTCCAGCTTGTTCTATTAGAAGAATATTTTCTCCATGTCTTGCAGCTCACAGGCTTGTGTATTACTAACATATACATTAAAATACACAGCTTAGCTATGTCTAATAGTCTGATATAATGCATAATACAAACGGGATGAAGAGAAAAGGAACTCACAAGCGTCCTATAACACCACTTGAAATGCTGCTTCCTTGCTTTATTACCTCTAAGAAAATTTCTGTTGTAATATTTTCCTCTTCAATGCACCATATTTCTGGAATTTCAGATGAAAAACAAAAAATAAACGAACAAAAAATCATACCATGTGAACATCATTCTTGGTTTTCTTACAGCCAAAAAAAAAAGACGGTTTGCAATGGACCCCATGCCACCCTGTATGGGGGGAAGAAGGGGGTGCAGGGCATGTAGGGGCTGCAGCAGTGCCATGTTGCACCACCATGGCAGGGGCAGCTCCGAACCAAGAGCTGGCATGACATGCTATTGCTTAGGGGGCATTTTCTCTCCTCCTTGGTAGCCCACAAATGGATTGCTGCAGCTCAGCTTCTTCCATGAGAAAGGAGAGGTGATTTTGTCTTTTTATTATGCAATAGAATGAAAAGGAGAAAGATTTTTTTTCACTTGAGTCTTTGCTGCCGAGAGAAAAATCTCGTGGTTTCTCTTGGAGCCTGCCCCAGTGATTCCCCTGCGCTGCTGTTTCAGTCAGAAATGGTGTGAAAGCTGGAAAGGACTTTCTGGGTCCCTCTAACATTGGAAAAACTGACACCTGGTAAGCTAAAACTTCAGTATAAACTTCAAATGTTAACGTAAGAGCAGCATATGATATAAGGTTATGCTTTATACCAAACAGAAACTGAAATACTGCAAACTTAGTCGTTTTTGCATTCACGATCAGTTTGAGGCTGTTATTTCAAAACTCTTGTTTTTCACCTTCTTTATGTAATAGGAAGGTCTAGTCCTTAATCAACTGTATCACCTTCTGTTTATGACTCTTCTGCTAATGTTTGACACAGAGGTGCTATTTCTTACACTGTTAATTCACCCTGACATCGCCACTATATTGTGAAGTATAAATTACCTGCTACCTCGCTTTCAGCTATATGACCTTCTTTATTCATCACAATGGCAACTGCTGCCCCAGCCCAGCTCAATAGGGCTCTTGTCTAAGCAGTATTAAACATATCTGCACCTATGTGTCTCTAGTTTTTACAGTCAGTTGTGCAAAAGGTGCACTGGAGGGAAAAGAGGCAACAGAAAAGGAATGAGAAAGAGTAAAAGCTTTTGAGAAGCCACCACACTTTAGATAAAACTTTGATTCTGGAGACCTTTCCCAGGATGCAGTGTTAAAATGTGTTCCTCACTAAGGACACACAGACTTAGAGATGCACATGAAAGAATGCCAAACTGATTTCTAACTGACCTGAGTGGGGTCCACCATGTCTGTGGGCTCCTCTGGGAGCAGAGGCATCTCATGGCAGAAGTCTATTTCACAGTTTGCATGGAGAAGCATGATGTGTCTGGAACTCATTGAGGTCAGCAGGTCCTGTGGAAGGTCTTAGTTCTGATTCAGATCTGCTGCTTGCATCTCAGGGAAAACAAAATAAAGCACCCCAGCACTGTCCACCTCCCTCTCACAGGAGGTCCCAGTGGAAAGGGTCAGTTTCCTCACAGTCAGTGAAGCAACTGAGCCTACGTAGACCAAGAGATCTGCGCAACTTCGGCTGGGTGCCATCTGTTTAAGCAGAGTTTATTCACCAAAATATGACACTTCAGTCACTGAAATGTTTACAATATGTTCCCATCCTAGCAAGTACCTTCCATGCAATAAAAGAGACCCATATTTTAGCATTAACTTCACAGTGAGAGAGGGCATAGCCTGGTGGTGCATTAGGAGGATGTGGGAGACACAGACTTGATTTTCCAGTCTTCCCCCTCCCAGAAAATAACTCAAAGAGCATGCTAAGGCAAGGCATGTGTGATACCATTGGTGTGTATTTTTTGAAACTGTCCTTACTTCAGTACATTAACACAGACCAGACCAGGTCCAGCTGACTTCCAGATATTGACCAACCTAAGCCTCCTCCCAACCAAAACCTAAGCAGGCATTCTTCTACCTCTCCTGTTCCCATTGTGCATGATACAATCCAATACTCACTGAGGTATGACATATGTTCTTCTGGAAGACTGTAAAATACCCCTGATAGAGGCAAGAGTTGAAGTAGCTCTCCCAGTACTGGAAGTAGGAAGCAACAGCATGAATCTAACTCTTCATTCCTCTTTATAATTTTCTGCAAGAGTCCGAAAAACATAACACTTACTTCCATTCTAAACAAAGCAAATATACTAGGGGGAAGAACAGTGAGAAGGCAAGGGAGAAGAGCAATAAAAATTAAGTGGTAAGAGTCAGTCTTAATTTTTATGAAATAAAAAGCACTTAATTATTCATACTGTTTAGTCAATGACCCTCATACTCCTACATGGGCAGTATATAATTTTTTTGCTCCCATATGATACATAAATAACATACATGCATTCCTCTGATGAACACCTGAAGTTCATCAGTTGTATGGCACTAGGAGCTAAATATAACACTTAGCAATACTCTGCAAAGTGCAGCACAGAGGTGCCTGCACTCTTTAACCAGTATCATTAATCATTAATTGTTATCTATTAACTAGGGATATTTTCAATACTTAACCCCTAATTGTGCCCTTATGGTAAGTTAAAGATAGAAGAAAAGTACACACAAATCAGGCCAACATATAAAACCTGTATTTCGGCCACAATTTGTGAGTGTACCAGCAGATAAAAATGCTATCAGTGATACATATATTTTCTTTTTTTTTAACTAAGAGGAAAATCACTACTGTGTTTGTTGGCAGGCATCAACCTTTTAGCTGGCACTAGGTGACAGGGAAACATGTAAGTGCCCAAAATCAATTTGGGGATGATGCCAGCTGGCAAACAGGCTCATCATCAGAAAACCCAGTGATGGGTGTTGCAGCTGCCTGTGATGCCAACACGGCGATTGTGTATTGCGGGGTTGGCTGGTTGCCAGAACTATTCAAAAAGTGAACATTTCCCTTTGAGGAGAAGACATTTAAGACTGTTGATAGAGATATATATTCAGCATGGCACCAATGCCACCTTGTCTAGACAGGCCGTTACTGAATCCACAAGAAAATGTTCTTTTGGTGGAAACACTAGCCACTAGCTCCCATCCACCAAGTCCTTATCATTTGGCACACTGTACAAGACAAGGAAGTGCAGTCTGCACTTTTTGAATTGCGCTTAGCAGGTTGAGAGCAAAGACTGAAAAGGTCGGCTTTTAACTAAAACAGCATTATGTGATCATGTGTTCAGTTATCTGGCTAGATCCACTGCAACGCAGCATTTGCCCCTTTTACAGCTGTCCCAAACTCATACTGACAAGGTCATATCACGCATTTGTATGTTACATGTCAGTATCACACTCTGACATCTGCAGAGTTATCCTATACCCTTCCCATGCTTGGCTCAGTATCATCCACATTGAAGAATTTGATAATTCCAGAAAGAAATATTCTTGTAATGCATTCATTCATTCCATAAATATGAGGAAATATAGCAAAACATGTACACATCATATTTTGCAGTTGAAAAGTATCCCTACAATCTCTCTTGCTAAATATGCTCTCTTGAAAACCAAGTATATTTCACTTGAATTCACTGCACTATGGAGTGCAATATGCAATGATTTTTACTGATGTGCGTAATTACATTGCATTGACCTTTCCTAACCAAAAGATTCCCTTTATTTTTACATTGCAACACCACTATGCCAGCTGAGGTGTCACTGTGGGGTGGGCATTGACCATCTGTTTATCATACAATACTAATAAATCTAATGGCTTGGTGTTAGGAAAATCTCTTATATACTTAATGCTCTACCAAAGCTTTAGAATAAGAATGTCCACCTGGTATAAGTCATTCTAATGCAGCCAAATTAATTACCTGTAGCTGCTTGAAAATGATTGAATTCTCTGAAACCCAATGCTATTTTGTTTCGGGGTTGCAGTTAAGCCCTTGACAAGATTGATGAGAGCAGTAGCATATATGGTGGCACTGTTGGTAGCCATCTGTGTGCAGGGTCCTATTAGCTCAGTCCCAACACTTACCATGTAGAATTGACACAATGCTTTCTGCTTAAACTTCTTGAGTTTCCCTTGTTTAAACACTCTTGGGAGAACAAAATATCTTCCAGAGATGCCAAGTGCCCAAACTGAAGCATTACTTGTAAGAGCTTAATATTCTCCATCAAGAAGCCAGGCTGCTGGTGACTGCCAGTAATTGATATAATGTAGAAAAGATTGTATATGAGTATGGATTTAATCTCAGTGTTAGCATTGCCCCTAGGAAAATTACCATCTGTGTTTAATAAAGGATGTAACTCACTGATGGAATATGATCTTAGTGTGAGCGAAACCTCATGTTTGTTCAGCATCACTTCCATTTCTGAGGCAAGCTGAACTATCAGAATGCTTCCCACTCTTTGGCAAAAGGTGCAGATCAGAAGGCATAGTTCAAGTGCTGGAAGAAGGACATGTAGTATACATACAGATGCTCCAGAAAGTTTATTGTTTTTCTGACCAGAAATAAGGCCCAAATGTTCAAAAGTGACTTTTGGCCTACTGTCAGCTATTTCTCTCATGGGGCTACCAGGCATGCAGCAGTGGGTGATGGTGCCTATGCCTCTATGCAATGGAAGTACTGTATTCATACTGGATTAAGACAGGTGAGAAAATTGGGGCTGCTCAGCCTGGAGAAGAGAAGGCTGCGTGGAGGCCACATAGCAGCTTTCCAGTGCCTGAAGGGGGCCTACAATGATGTGGAGAGGAACTCTTCATCAGAGACTGTAGTGATAGGACAAGGGGTGATAGGTTTAAACTTACACAGGGGAAGTTAAGGTTTGATATAAGGAAGAAGTTCTGGTGAAGAAGGTGGTGAGGCCCTGAAATGGGTTTCACAAAGAAGTGGTAAATGCTGCATCCCTGGTGTTCAAGGTCAGGTTGGATGGGACCTGGGCAACCTGATCTAGTAGGATGTGCCGATGGCAGGGGGATTGGAGCTAGATGGTCTTCGGGTCCTTTCCAACCTAAACTATTCTGTGATTCTATGGTTCTATGATTTAAACATTTCCTTTAGATTATTAGGAGCACAGAGTCCTTAACTGGACTGATAAAAGAGCACTAGATACCATTTATATTTAATAGCAATTAATAAATATATTTTTTTATATGATGTGAAATGTGAATTTAAATAGCTGCTGTTCTTTGTGAGTTGTAATATAGCCATGGTTGTACTATACATTTTATTGCATACTAAGGTAAATGCGATTGTAGTCACTGCGCTCTTCAAAAAGGGTATTACATTTACTGAAAAGATAGAAGTAGACAAATAATTTACAGATTATAGCAGGAAAAACAAACTCCTATTAAAAATTTCGTATTAGAAATCATGGAAATCTAACACATTGCAAAGTTTTACAGAAAAGCAGATTTTTTTCCCTTAATTTCTTGCTGTAATTGCCAAAACAGCAATGTCCTCAAAATTTTACAACTTTCCAGGCAACATTTAAAAAAACCAAACCAAATAACAAAAAAACAACCAAACAAAATCCAAAACAAATCACTCTTTTTTAACTTCTCTGTGTACAAAAAGATGATCCTTTCTGCTTTTGCAGCATCATTCACATTTCCTGGTTGTTGCTTGAGTGACAGAGTTGTAATATTTTCAAAAAGTTTTCAAGCTAGGATCTTATTCAGCTTTGAAGCTTTTCTGGTATTTGTTATTTTTATTCCTTTTTAGCATTCATCATGCCAAACTGTATCTAGGAAGATTCACTAAAATGGCCGCTAGGCTAAGTGGGCTAATGAAAAGAAGAAGGGAGTTGTGGATGCCTTGAAGATTTCTCTGGATACCTTGAAATTTTTCTGATGTGTAATTTTATCAAATAAATATTGATAAAGTTGTCCTGATAAAAGTCACAGGCAACATCCCTTGTTACCAGCATAATGGGAGTTTCTTTCAGTGGGAAAAGGATTTAGCCCATCTGTATGTTTTTACTAACAATCTTGAACATACGCACAGAGTAGTTTTCAGAGACTAAAATCTTATTTCTATAAACTTTGTACAGTTGCTTATCTATGCCTCTGTTGTGCTTAGCTTGAAAATCAACTCTCAGTTGAAACTCAATCATGCAAACTGTAAAAACATAAAATGTCATGCATTTGCCAGCCAAAGTAGTGAAATAGTACTTGCTATAGATGCAACTTGATTATAACTAAGAAGTAATGGAAATATTATCTTTTCTGCTCTAGTCTAAAAAGCTGTATATCTTCCATGGTGCTGATCTTGGGGTCAGATTCTTGTTCCAGCTGTAGTCTAATAAATCCTGAGAAAGAGGGGAAGTGCTGTGCAAATGTAATTGAAAGCAGAAACCTGGTTTTGCTCATTATTTAACTACAGCTGTCACTTTTGTATGTTACGGATTTGCATGGTGAACTTCATCTTAAACATAATGAAAAAATATAGTGGATGTAGCTGCCTATACCTAGTTCGAGGGCTGCTCAGGGCTAACAAACATACTTCCAAATCTGTGCTACAACACGATAGATCTCACGTGCCAGAATTGGAATGTGTGGTGTTATCACCTGCAAGCTACATTCTGATTCAGCCTTAATTGTAATAAAGAAAATACATGAAACATGCAGAAGAAAATTGTTCTTTGTAGGCCAATGGCAGCATAAAGCATCTACAGTCTTCAGCCTCCAGGGACACCAAGTTCTGTGGGAAAACCAAAATAGGCCTTCCCATCCTGCTTTTTTCTCATGCTTCTACTGCGATCTCCTCTGGAGAAGAAAGTGCTGAAGTTTAAATATTCCTTCAGCAGCAGAGCCCACAAGCTGAATGACCTTTCTGGCATGTTGCTTGCCAGAATAGACTGAACACACAGGGCAGAATCTGGCTTTTATACTTCTATTTCAGTTGCAGCAGCAGCATTAATGAAGCATGTCAGTTTGCCTTCATTCCAGTTCAGTGGCAACCTTGTTATGCAATGTACTTTGGTCAACAGTAATCTATTAGCTATTATGTTGGGAGACAAAATCATATTGCAACACAGAATCTGATAATTTATCTCACTCAGAAGCATGAGGGTTGCGGCTAAAATGTGGAATCTGAAACAGTGAACCCTGACTATAAGTAGAGTAAAACATTAAGTAATGGCTGCTGGATCTGACTGGCTTTCAGAAATTGAATCGTAAGCATCACTTATTTCTCCTGGGTTAGTGCTGTTACAGGGTAGTATTTTATTTTCAGTGTTCATTGAGAAATTGAAGACATTCCCTTAGAAAGATGGAGACTGAGGCCCTGGTTCACTGAGCTAATTGTCCTTGGGGAAAATTAAGTATCATTGAAACCAAAAATGATGAAAATATATTCCTGAGGACTAAGATCTAATCAGTAGAGTTCTTGTGATTAACCCCAAACTGGCTTTAATTTTGATACAGAAGTATCTTACACTTTAAGCCTTTCTATCTAGAAAGGGATTTGAGAATCTTTGTTAAGTCAGACCTGAACCCCCTTAACAAGTGATCACAGAACATTGTATCAAAAATCAGAAAAAAAGAATCATTTCAAGAATATCTTATTGTAGTGGGAAGAAATTAATATAACAGAGAATTTCTTTCTCTACTCTATTGGCAGAACCAGCCAGATATGCAAACAACAGGATCTCAGTTGCCAAGAGAATTAACACCAACAGAATGAAATGATCTTCATGGACCTTCAGATGTCCATGCAAAAATAAAAAATAGTGCAACATGAGCGCTTTGCCCAGGTATGATGCAGAGAAAGTCTAAGAATTAAAATGCACTTTTGCTTATTAGCTGCCCTGAGGGCACAAAGAATGTATTTTATCCATTAGGTTTTTTCATGTTGATCTCAAGGTCCTTTTCAACCCTAACTATTCCATGATTCTATGTGCATTTATCATAGAATACTAGAGTGGTTTGAGTTGAAAAGGACCATTAAAGATCATTCAGTTCCAATCCCCCTGCCATGGGCAAAAACATCAAAGCCCCTTACAACATGGCCTTGAACCCTGGACTTCCAGGGATGGTGAATGCACAATTTCTCCGGGAAATCTGTTTCAGAATCTTCCCATCCTCATTATTAAACATTTCTTCCTTACATGTAACCTGAGACTACTCTCTCCTCATTTAAAACCCATCACCCCTTGCCCTCTAACTATAGGCCCTGGTAAAACAGCTCTTTCCATCTTTCTTATAAGCCCCTGTCATGGTTTAAGCCTGGCTGGTAACTCAGCACCATACAGCCACTCACACCAACCTTCCTCTCTCCCCAGGAGGGATGGGGAAAAGCATAGAAAGAATATAAACCCCATGGGTTGAGATAAAAACTGTCTACTAACTGAGGTACTATACAAAACCACTACTACTGCTACCACCAATAATAGTGATAAGGGAAATAACAAGGGGAGAGAATATAAAACTAAAATGGGAAAGGAAAAGAAAACAATAAACACAAGTGATGCACAATGCAATTACTCACCACCCACTGACCGATACCCAGGTCAGCCCAAGTAGCCACCTGGGCCTCCTGGCTGACTCCCCCCAGTTCATATACTGGGCATGATGTACTGTGGTATGGAATATCCCTTTCTCTAGTTTGTGTCAGGTGTCCTGTCTCTGCTTCCTCCCACCTTCTTGTACCCCTCCTCATGGATAGAGCATGAGAAACTGAAAAGTCCTTGATCGGGGTAAACATTACTTAGCAACAACCAAAATATCAGTGCTTTATCAGCACTGTTCTCAGTTTAAAGCCAAAACACTGCGTCAGCTACTAGAAAGAAGTTAAAAATAACTGTTACAGCTGAAACCAGGACAGCCCTCTTCAAGTATTCTAAGGGCATAATAATGCCTCCCCAGAGCCTTCTTTTCTCCAGGCTGAACAGTCCCATCTCTCTCAGCCTTTCCTATTGGTGAAGTGCTCCAGTCCTCTGATCTTCTTTGTGGTCCTTTCCTGGACTTGCTGCAGTAGCTCCATGTCTTTCTTGTACTGAGGACTCCAGAGCTGAAAACAGTACTGCAGGTGGGGTCTGCCCAGAGAGGAGTACAGAGGAGAAATGTCACTAAGAGAGATGCTGCTCCATAGCACACCACAACCCTATACCCCTCATAACACCACATCATCAGCATTAAGGCCTGATGGCATATTTTTATATATTAGTGAAAGCCACTGGTATGAAAGCCACTGGTATGAAAGCCACTGGTATGAAGTTGGTTGCAATTAAACACATAGGGAATCCTGAAGATGTGACAGCAAGGAGAGGGAGAAATCAGACAAACTGGGAGAGGAAGGTCTCCATGCAAGACTGGGCAGGCAGCATCTCACTTTCAACTGGGTTCATAGCTCAAATTATAAGGTGAGTCAAAAAGCTCAGCTACTGTAAGCAAGCAGCCATGTAGGCAGCAGCGATGGAAACCTCTGTCTCTGCCCTGAAAGCAGCAGCCTCTATCACCTTCTCAGCAAGAAATGCTAGTCCTGAAACTCCACAGACAGACTTGCACAGCCTGAAGGAACTGTGCCTAGAGATGAGATCCTGCATGACTGTTTCTAGGGAGCAATTGCAGGGCTTCATGCAGCCAAAATTGCTATTGGAACAGTTTTGCTCACCTGAAATCTTAGATGAGTCTTAATTCACTCACTGGAAGTCTGCCCTCTAAAGTCTAGCAGACAGGAGATCAGTTTGTCTGTGGCGTCTAGCTCCCACTGTCTTTTGGCAGAGTGGTGCGGCTGACAGTGAGTTAATAACAACTGTTTCTAGTTGGAAGCCCAAATGTGACTTAGACCACAGGAGACACTTGCCAGCTGTTGCACTGGGACATAAATCTTACTTCATCTGCCCCCCTCCCTGAACTTTTGGTTCAGGAGATAAAAATTACACTGAATCTATGACTTCGGACCTGAATACTGAAATATCTGGCTAAGAAAATACACAAAGATGATTTCCACCCAGTATGGTCAGAAGACTTCTAGGTTTCTTAAGGGACGCTTTGCTGACGTCCAATACTGGGAAATCACCTGCAAATTTCAGGTAGTGGATTTTAACAGGGAAATTATACTTTGGTGACAGATGGCAATGAGAAGTCCTAAAAATGAACAGCATGACATAGAGGAAAATGCTTTTAATTTTATCAGACATAGTCTAGACCCTGACATAGGACCTGAGTGTAAGGCTCATATAGAGCACAATCAAGACATATGTTACATCAGCCTGTTCAAATCTTTTCTGTGGTACAAAGACTATTTCTTTGAATGAAGGTCAAATAAACACAATTTTGCCATTGAATTTGTATCCAGCAGATACAGATACATCATTTGCAATTCTGTATGCTTTACTGTAATCCCCAGTTGTGCTGAGGATTCATCTCATTGTGCTTTACCAATACTTGCTGCAAGTAAGAGGTTGGCAGAGTTATTCTCTGCTGCCAGGCCTCTTACTTCTTGCCATATTTCATTATATATGACCACCCTGAGCAGCAGGAGATCACAAGAGGTCATCTAACTTTCAAAGACCATTGTCCCAGAGCTGCTGTCAAATACCTAGTTCCACACTTTACATGTGTCCTGAGTTCAGCAGCAGCAGTCATTTTTCTCCTTCTTAGTAGCTGGTGCAGTGCTGTGGTTTTGACTTTCAGCCTGGGAACAATGCTGATAACACCGATGTTTTTAGTTGTTGCTAAGTATTGCTTAGTCTGACCAAGGACTTTCTGAGTCTCATGCTTTGCCAGGGAGGAGGGGAAGCTGGGAGGAAGCAGAGAGAGGAGACTTGACCCAAACTAACCAAAGAGGTATTCCATACCACAGCATGTCATGCCCACTATATAAACTGGGGGCAGTCACCCAGAAGGGCAAGGTCACTGCTCAGTAAGGCTGGGTATCGGTCAGAGGGTGGTGAGCGGTTGTATTCTCTTCCCTTGTTATTTCGCTTATGATTATTATTATTGGTGGTAGCAGCAGTGATTTCTGTTATACCTTGGTTACTGGGCTGTTCTTATCTTAACCCGTGGGAGTTATATTCTTTCGATTCTCCTCCCCATCCTTCCAGGAGCAGAAGGGAGGAAGTGGGGTGGGGTGGGAAATGGGAGAGAAACTGCATGGTTCTGAGTTACAGTTGAGCTTAAACCATAACAAAATGGCACCGTACAGTGGGCTGTGTAAGTAGACAGACAAAAGAGTGCACCACCAATTATTTGCTCGAACTATTCTAGTGAGGGTGGTGGTTTCTTTCCCTGACAGTTCATAAGAAAGTATCTGTGGAGAATGGTCGCAGTGGTCTGTACAATATTGTACTTATCAGCAATACTAACATGGAACTGCCTGATCCAGTGTTCAGTGGAAAACAATTTCTCTGCAAAGAATTTTAGTGGAATTGCTGCCAGAGGAGAATGTCAGCTTAGGCAACAGAGCCTTGAATTGAATGTGGTTGTCATGAATCCTTGCTGGAGGATGCCACATTACACTTTAAATTTTGAGGCATTGCAGAATGGGCCAACTCTTTCTTACTCACCTTCAAAGAGTTCAATCATTGACTACTTTGTATGTCACATTTCTTTGATCGTGGATATCTGTAAAAAGATTATGAGCAAGTTCACACATCCATGGGAAAGTCCTTCACATTCTCCTCTTGAAGCTAATTTTATAACCTCGTGTAGAAGAAGCTGGCAATGAGATTTTCCATAAAGCAGTTCTGGATCATTTCATTATTACTGGAAATACAGTCAAGGGAAGAAGGCCATCTGGAGTATATTTGTGACAGCCTTCCATCATATGGTGACACACAATTGCTGACATTTATATTCTTGCTTAAATTCTGAGATTTCTGTCCTTCTTTCCCTTCATTAAATTGTATCCCAAGGAAGAATCCAGGTCTGAACTCCTGTGGAACAGTTGTTTATTATCTTGTGCTTCTGTAACGACCGTTTGGTTTTTTTTTTTCCCCTTTGGTCTTAAGAAACAATGTAGCTTTCAGGAGAGCCCACACTAGTGAGAAATGGTAAAGGCAGAATACTTACCCCATTTTTGCTAAACAAAACCCAGTCTTCACTCTTTCAGACCCAGTCAGAAAGCTAGACTTATCAGAAGCCGCACATTTTGAATAAAGCTTTTTATCAAAAGCTTGACCTAATAAAGTTGTTTGTAGAAGGCACTTTGTCTTGGTTAGTTGGAAAACAGAGGTCAGAAACTGTGAGTTCAGCCAGTGATTCAGATACAGCTTATGCAATCAAAATGTATATTTTGGTCAAGAAAAAGAAGTGACTGGAGCCTGATGGTCATAGCTGGGTGTAAATGTAATGGAACTGGTGCCTCAATACTCTTTTTTTAATACTTTTTAAATGTCGTGATTATGAAACAAGCTGTCTTCTAGCTAGCTCAGAAGGGACAGTGCACCTCTCATTCCTCAGGCGGAAGCACAAGTCAGCAGCTTCCACAACAGACTTCATCTCTGATTTTGTAAAACCATTCCCAGGTGTTTAGTTTTCATTTTATTACTACTGATATTGTCAGTATCTTTGTTTAGTGTCAACCAGACTTGTATGGTCCAAGGGGAGTCCAGGGTTCCTAGGAAAATCCTAGGTGTGACAAGATACAGCCTTAGGGAATGATTTTGATTCAGCTTTACAAGGAAAATAATTGCATTCAGGGACTTCAGATGCTGTTAGGAATCTTGTGTTAAGTCCTGATGAAATGCAGATGTCCAAGAACACAACAGCTGCAAATAATCACAGTCATTTCCAATGATACCCATACGATTTTTTTTTTTTTTTTTTATCTCTCAGATTTGTATTGTAAAGCTCAGGATTAAAGTTGGGAAACATATGAAGAAAGTGGAGTTGAGGAGAACATGAAGAAAAAGTGCTTTGTGAAAGTCCAGCAACTCAAAGGCAATTATGAAAGACTGCGCTACCATGTGAATCATTGCAGCTGTTTGTTGGGGGTAAAGCAGAGGTGCAGAATGTAAGTACTGGTATCACATTCCCGTGCTTTCATCTCTGAGATAATCTTCACATTTCCAAATTAATATATAATGAGAATACTGTGCTCCACCATACTGATTCTCCAGACATGCTTAAGAGATGGGATGTGTCAGATAAAGGTAATACCTTAATAACTGTTAATGGTTCAAATAGGATCAGAGCAAGAGATTTCTCAAGGACCCTTTGGATATAAAACACAGAAGTAAAGCAGTTATACACTCCAGGCAAAGGTCTGTTTTGTTTCCTCCCAGGAGATCTAGGCAGGAGTAGGAAGAAAAAGAAGGGTACATGTAAAAGCTGCAAAGTAGACTAATGGAGCAGTCCCTAGTTCCAAGAAATTTTTGTAACTTTTCACCCTAATGTTAATGCATTATGTTGATAAGGAGTAGGAGTAAAGCAGTCCTGCAAATATTTTGTTTCTCTCTAGTATCAGTAGAACAAGCAGTTCTAGAGCAGAAGGAGTGGAAGTTAATCTCGCTCCACTCCTTTCACCAGACAAAATAGTGGTGAAAAGAGCCATGAAAGTATCTTGCTGCAAGATAAACTGACGGTATCTCTGAAAAACCTGCTTTCTATCTTGCATATTGATGTACATTCCCCTGGGAGGCAATTTCAAGTGACAAGGGGATCCTTAACATGATTGAGCTTCCCATCTTTTCATGGAACTTGTTGTGGTCATAGCTTTGTTAATGCCCACAGCTGAAGTATACAATTAAAACAACTCTTGGTTATCTTCCATTCTTTGGTTTGTAAAATTTATATCAGCTTCTGTTATAACACCATTGATTGATTGAAACAAAAATGCAGTTGCAGAATATAAAGCTTTTATGAGGCCTCACACTATTGTCCATAAAATAAAGGACTCGTCAAGACAAATTTACATGCAACCTTAACTCTTCCACCATGTTTATCTATTGTAAAAAAACACAAGCTTTTTAGGAGAGAAATTATCTTTTATTAGCTAGCTGTTATAGTTAGAATAAGTTAGATAAGCTTACACAGTCCCTTCATCGAGCTACAGACAAGGACCAAACTCCATGCCAAACAGATGCTGGAAATGATGTGCATCTACATCAGTTTTCCTATTGCCTCATGGGCAGTAATATGTCTTCCGCTGGACTGTAACTTGCTCCAAAGAAAAAGTGACATTTTATCCCGCAATAACTTTCTGGAATAAGGCAGTACAGAAGTTAAGTTCATTAACCATTGTTTCTGGTATTGGTATCTGCTTCCAAATGTGAAATACCTGAATCACACGTTACATATCATTCCATGATTCAGTTTGTCCATATACATACGAAAGAAAAGGAAGTATTTGAGAAACCAATGACCTCTTCAGACTGGCAAGGCACTATCTATCCCAGCAGTCACAGAAAGAGGAAAATACTTAGCACTTTGCAGGTTGTCTATTAAAAATACCACACCATGATTTTTCTGGGAAAGGAAGAAAGAGCCTTTCTCAAACTGGAATTAAACCCCTACCTGTTAACTAGATTAAAAGATCCTTAGATCCTGTATTAAAAAAAAAAATAAAGTCATGAAAACACGGTGGTATATTCAAGGAATGAACCTGTCTTCCGCCTCTTGCAGTAGGCAGTACAAAACTGCACAAGAGGAAATCTCCTACTCAGTTTAGCATTTCTAGAATTTTTCAGTGTGGATTATATATTCATGCATCTCAGCCCCACCAACAGATTTAACAGATGAAGTGTCTGTGTCCCCCTCCCATCCTTTCGGAGGAGGCAGGCAGGCAAGGAATATCGAGGGAGACAAGAAGGAAAAGGGGCAATGTTGTACCTAGCATAACCTTGCCCTTGACATGCAGAATCTCCTATAGCTGGGGAGATGCTTTGGGTGTGGTTCTTCACCATGAGCCATCTGTAAGCAGCTATTCTGTGCCTAAAGCAGGCAGTTGTTCTTCCAGCTCCTGTTGTAACTTGTGTGGGCTCTTCTGCAGAGCTCATTAAGGCATTTAGGTTGAGGTGGTAAACTGAAAGAAGCATCTGTCATTTATTGGAAGACATAATGGCAAACCGGAAGTTAAGGTCATAGAAGGCTAAAAAAATCTTCCAGCTCCTTGAAAAAATCTATTATTCCATTAAGAAGGGCTGCAAAGATTGCTATTTCAGCTAGTTTTCCTATATAATTCATAAACATTGCCTGTTATCTTCACCAAAATCTTCTCCCAGACAAACTCCTGAGTAAATGGAATTTTGCCCAAGGAGTACTGAATAAGGTCTTCTGCAGTTAGCCCTGTGAGCCTAGCACTGAAAGTCTTGTCATGACAATGCTACCTATTCTTACAAGGTGGGAAGAGCCACAGAAGTTATATATATTTACATGTTGATCCTTGAGCACTTGTTTAGCCTGGGAATTCACTGGTCATCAAATAGTCACAATGCATACAGTAGCATGGTCAAATTTGTGTTTACCCTCCATACACCTATAATTTTCCATCATTGTTTTCCATCATTCATATGCTAGGTAAGGATACAAATGCAAATGCTTTTTTTGGTAATTCGACGTTTTTGCAATTTGCAGTTCTCCTAAAACCAGAACACTATTGACAATAGCTTTGCTTTCCTTAACTGATTTTTGTGGGTCCTTTAGAGGCATTCCTTAAAACTTTCTGGATCAGAAAGCTGAAAACCATTGTGTTGTGGTTTAAGCTTAGTCGTAAATTAGAAAAGCATGTAGCCTGCTCGTTTTCCCCCCACAACCTGTCCTTTCTGCCCCCCCTCCCCCCCACTCCCGGAGGGATGGGGAGGAGAATTGAAACAATGCAACTCCCACGGGTTGAGATAAGAACAGTCCAGTAACTAAGGTATAACACAAATCACTGCTGCTACCACCAAT
>WYDI02025374.1:0-12421 GCA_009867235.2 Psittacus erithacus | reverse complement strand
CCCCCGGCCCACCCTCATCCTCATCCCCCCTCCCCCCGCATCCCTTCCCTCCATCCCAGCCCTTCCTTTTCTGCATCCCCCTCATCACAGAGGCGCAGAACGGTTTGGGCTGGAAAGGACCTTAAGATCATCCAGTTCCAACCCCCTGCCGTGGGCAGGGACTCCTCGCACCAGCCCATGTCACCCAAGCTCCCTCCAGCCTGGCCTTGAGCACTGCCAGGGATGAGACATTTATCACTTCTCTGGGCTCTGCCAGCGCCTCAGCACCCGCACAGGGAAGAGCTTCTGCCTTACATCCAGCTTGAACTTCCCCTGTTTCAGTCTGAACCCATCACCCCTTGTCCTCCACCTCCAGTCCCTGATGAAGAGTCCCTCTTCAGCATCCTTGTAGCCCTCCTTCAGACACTGGAAGCTGCTCTGAGGTCTCCATGCAGCTTCTCTTCCCTAGGCTGAACAGCCCCAATTCCCTCCATCCTCTTCCCACCGAGTGCCCTCACTGATGGCAGAGGCTGCATTGGCCCACAAAGGGACAGGGCTGGAAGAGGCACCATCACCCTGCTGCCCCCTGGGCTTGCTGTGGCACCAACCAGCGAGGGCTAGGGGCTGCAGACCCTCAGTGCTAGCCCCAGCATAGCCCCACACTTAACCCTGCTCTGTGTGGGCCCATGGAAGGGGCTGATGTGAAGCAGGAGCCCCCCCCAGCAGCAGCACCCATGGCCCCTGGCTCTGCATAGCAGCTTCAGCGGGTGATGGTGGCTTCTGGTCCCCAGCACTTTGCCCTGGGCCACCACAGTGTTTTCCGTACCAGACGGCCACGTGGATGTCAATCCCAGCACCTCTCAGCTGTGCTGGGTGCTGTTTGCCTGCTGTTGGGTGCACGTAGGCCTGTGCCAGCGCTGTGTTACCACAGTGACAGCCACCAGCTCTGCTCAGCTCAGGCCACCAGGTTCAAAGATCGCCCTGGGGTGTGCTGTGAGACAGCATTGAGGCACAGGGCTGAGCCAACAGGGCCAGCGTGGCAACCAGGGCTACTGCCTGACTGCCACTTGGACTGGACTTGGAGCTGCACTGAGGTGGGGACAGGGGCAGGCAGCAGGGACTTGGTTGGGATGCAGCAGACCTTGCGCTGGGGATGAGCGAGATGGGTGGCCGCTGCCATGGAGCTCCAAGCAAGCCCCAGTGTGAGCTGAACTCCTCAGGACATGGACCCGAATGGTGTCACTGTTGTCTCAGGGTTTCCAGCCCCTGCAACACGTGCAGTGGGTTCCCCTGCTCGCAGGGCATGTCACAGCTCTGCACTCAGCCACGCTGGGTGCTCAGGGATGCTACCACCAGGGATGGGGCCATGCAAGGCTTCAGGATGTCTGAATCTGCTCAGTGACACAAAATACCTTGAAGCAAGATGAGGTGTGGGCAGCACCACCGGCCTGGCCAGTTCAGCAGAGACCTGCCCTGGGCTCCTTGCCCTGTGCTGAGCTGGCTCCAGTGCATCAGGCACCCACAGCCTCAGGACAGACACCCAGTGTGAGCTGGGAGCCCCCATATCCCCCAGGAGAAAGGAACATTGTACTGGGGATGGCCTTGAGCCTATGGTGGCATTTGCCCCCCGGAGAGACCAGGCTCTGCTCCCCATAGGTGTTTGGTCTTAGCCCTATTGCTCTGCTCTCTTTGTTCCAAGCTTTTGGCATTCCTGTCCTTGAGAGAAACACTGAGGAATTGCCTCCTGGGCAAACGGAGCTTTAGGGGAACAATGAGCCATGCTTTGTGCCAGAGATTGTGCTGACAGGCTGCAGATAGGTGTAGCCCTGCCTTACAAGTGGAGGGGGAGAAATCGGAAGACCAGGGTTTGCTCAGATTAGGAGGATTTTCACCCACAAACCTGGTATTGCACAATTGCTGGTGGGGGATTTTTGATCTCCCTCCCAGGCAGATGCTCAGGGAGATCCTCATGGCAATAAATGAACCGCCAAGGGCTGACCCCAGTGGGGATGCTGCTACAGCAGCTCCCACCAAGCTTGGTGTCCTCAGCAACCCAGAGGCGGTTGGGACTGGGCCACTTGCAGGGTCACCCTTGGCACCAGGACCACGGTGATGGTCTCACAGGCAGGACCAGAACTGAAACACCCCTCTGACAGTGATGCTGTGCCACCCCAGCCTCCACATCCCAGAACTGGGACCACCACCGGGCTCCTGGGGTGATCCTTTAGGGGCTGGGACCCAGGCGCTTGCCCTTGGGGACATGGTTGAGCACTGGGGAGAGGGGATAGGGATAGGAGCTGCTCCGGAAGATGACGGCTTTGCCACCCCACCTCCCACCCACACCTCCTGCTGCCATGGATCTGTCACAGCCCGGAGCTGAGCAAGCGTGAGCACACTCCAAACCAGACAGCCCTGCCAGGCTGGGGCTGCCAGGACCGGGAGCGCCGGCCTGGGGGCACATGGAGCTGGTGAGGGGCTGTGAGATGCAGCCAAGCTCCTCAGCTTGGGGCTGCAGAGCTTCTCCAGGGCTTGGGGCATCTCCTAGCACCACGCAGGGTGTGCAGATGGGTCCTGGGGGAGGATGTGAGAAGGCAGCAGGGCTGGAGCTGTTGATGCATTTGCTTCCCCTTTCTCTGGATTTCACTGCCTGCTGTGTCCAGAGCAGGCGGCTGCAGTCCAGGGAGCTGCAGTCAGTGTGAGCTCAGTGCTGGGAACGCATCCCCTGCCCCATATGGCTGGGCAGGATTTCATGGTGCTTCCACACCCCACAGGCGCTCGGGCTGGTGTTTCACAAGGGTCCAGACAGATGTGGCTGCTACCCAGCAGCTACATGAGGACAAAGGGGACACATTGCGCGGCAGCACGCAGCAGCCACCCTGCACTGGCCACATTGGACCCATGTGAGACCCTGGGGAGCGTGTCATGAGGATGAAGGGGATGACATGGGGCTGGGATGTGTCAACACCAGGGCTCACAGCCTCCGCTGTCCCTGAGGACCACTATGGGGACAGCGTGGCTTGAGGGTGGCTGCTGCTGCAGCAGGATGGGGACACAGACACAGAGCACAGAGCTCAGCTCAGAGCGCCCCAGACACCCGTCAGGCTCGGGGTGAGTGTCCCCCGTGGGGAAGCTCTTTGGGACTGGAGCCTCAAAGTCCATCCCTGCTGTCAGTGGGGATCCAAAGGGCACGGGGGACCTGGGAACTGCCTTGTGTCATGCACCGGAGCCGCGCCAGCAGCAGCTGAGCCAGGGCCAGGGGCACATGTTCGGTGCTGCCGGTGGAGCCGTGCCAGCGCCCTGCAGCTGGGGGGCATGGCAAGGGCTGGCCCGGCCTATGGGTGCCCCCCCCAGCCCTTGGGGCTCCTACCCACAACCCACCCTTGTTTGCACAGCCGGCGGTGGCACAAGAGGCGCTCGGTTCCTGTTTGCAGAGTGCCTGGAGAGGCCGGATCAAAGGGGTGTGTGGCCCCTCCAGCCCTCTGCAGCGCTGCTTTTGGGCCTTCAAAGCATCCGGAGCCCCTTGAAGCCGGGACAAGCTCCTGCCTCTCACTGGGAAAAGCCGAGGAGGCCTCTGAGGCCAGCAGGGAGGGGAAGGAGACGTGGCTGAGAGCTACGGGTTGTGGGAGCCTTTGCTCCTGCGCCTGGAAACGTGTTGGTGTTGGAGCAGGCGGGCAGGGGCAGTGCTGGCTCTGTCCCCAGCCGTGACCTCTTGTCCCTGCCGGTGCTGGGGCAGGATGAGCCCCTGCAGCAGCGCAGCCTCTGCCCTTAGTGCCGACAGAGCAATTCGGCTCATAAAAGAAAGTGTCGGCTTCACCCATGCTCCCCAGGGTGGCAAAGGGCGGGGAGCAGCCCCGGGCCGGGAGCAGCCTGGCTGGGGACAGGGTGGGACATGCCCAGGGCTCCCAACTGGGCTGGAGACGAGACAGGAGCACGAAGAGGACATGAGAAAGGGATGCGGATGATCCTGGGTTCCAGGGCTCCTGCTTGACGCGGCCGGGGTTGGGATGCTCAGAGCGGCTCCGGGCAACCCAGGAGGGCCCGCGGGGCGCTGCGGCCCCGGCCCCGCCGCCTCGTGGGCGTTGATTTCCCCCCGGTGCCTCGGTCCCATCCGTGACCAGCAGGTGGCGCCCTGCGCCCGCCGGTGGCGGCTGCCGGCGCCGGGAACCGGGAGGGTCCGGGGGGAACCGGGGAAGCTGCGGACAGCCGCGGTCGGGGGCGTGCTGGGCAGCGCTGGGATGCGCTGGTTCATGCTGGGCTGCATTGGGTGGTGCTGGGATGCGCTGGGATGCACTGGGATGCACTGGTTCATGCTGGGCTGCATTGGGTGGTGCTGGGATGCACTGGGATGCACTGGTTCATGCTGGGCTGCATTGGGTGATGCTGGGATGCACTGGGATGCACTGGTTCATGCTGGGCTGCATTGGGTGATGCTGGGATGCGCTGGGATGCGCTGGTTCATGCTGGGGTGCGCTGGGTGGTGCCGGGCTGTGCTTTGCTGAGCTGCACTGGGCTGTACTGGGCCGTGCTGGTGGCTGGGCTTGCCCCCAGCCCCTCCAGGTCCCAGCACCGCCAGGCAGGGCAGATCCTGCGGCTCTGATTGTAGCGGATGACAAAAGTAGAGCGCTGGGGCTGAAGCGGGTGAGAGCGCACTGCGGGGATCCGGGTGGACTTTGTAGCAGCCCGTGTGTGTGTATGTGTAAGGTTGGGGCGGTCCAGGGACGCCTCTCTGTGTTTCCACATTTGTTGGCTTTCCTGGAAGGACCTTGGCAGAGGAGGATTGGAGCATCCTGCTGGGCTCGCCTGGGTGCCCCAGGACACAGCGAGTCCCTTCGGACCCTGAGGCTGGATGTGCTGGGCACTGCATGGGGAAAGCTGAGTTTGGGCAGCAATGATGTAGGAATTGCATGTGCGAGATGGGCTCTGCTGCATCCCAGGCCAGCCCTTGGCTTCACCAGGAGCTCCCAGACACTCCTGTGGGGTCACAGCCCTGCAGCAGCCGTGCTGCCAGCATCACATCCCAGCCCTTTCTTCATGCACAATGTTCCTCATGTGCACATGGAGAGCAAAGTGCCACATCCTCCAATGCTGGTTTCTTGGTGTTCCGGCAAAGCTCCTGACCAGGCCTGTGAGGCCTTTGAGGAGGATGTGGCTCTGGGTGGCACCCAAGGTGGCACCATGGGCAGGACACAAACACTAAGGGACCCTGCTGCTGCCCAGGGCCAGAGCCACTCTGGGAATGGCCACGCAGTGACAGTGGCTGCAGCAAAGAGTGATGGCCATGGCTTGGTGAGGGCTTAGGACTCCAATGGGAAGCGGATGAATGGCCTGGCTGGTGAGGGAAGCGATAGGAAAGGGCAGTCGGGGTGGCCCCTGGCAGTGGGCAATGGCTCTCTGTGACTTGTCCCCATTGGTCCAGCTTGCTTTGCCGTCACGCTGACATGGATGTCCCCAGGCTGGTGGCATCGCTGTGCTTGGCCTGGGTGTCCTCAGCCAAAGTCTTCCTCTTCCTGCCGTGTTCACAGACAGGGGACCCCACACCGTGACCTTCCCGATGGGGTGAGGGAGCTGGCAGGATGCTCAGGGGGCAGCGAGGGGTCTCCCAGCCCGGCGCACAGGTTGGCCACTGGTTAATAGCCCCGTTTTAGTCCCCGTTAGCATCACCGTTAGTCTGGGGGGAGCCGCGACATCACTCACAGGGTGCCCCCCCCAAGAGGGCGGGAAAAGGGCAGGATCCCGCCCTCTATGCAAATCTCATCCCGGCGATTGGCGGGCAGGCGGGGCCGGTGTCCCGCACAAGCTATAAGAGCGGGGGGGAAACAATGCCCCCCACCGTCCCGTGTCGGAGGCTGGCGCCAGGCCGGTTGGGTGCACTGGGGTGGGGGTCTCCCCCTCATCCATGGGGCTGGGGGTGCCTTTTTGCTGAGCGGGGCTGCAGGTCGAGCAGGGGGAGTGCCCCCTTTCCTCGCTGTTCCCCCATCCCCATGCAGAGATGGAGTTTGACTCGTACCAGCACTACTTCTACGACCACGACGCCCAGGAGGATTTCCACCGCTCCACGGCGCCCAGCGAGGACATCTGGAAGAAGTTCGAGCTGGTCCCCACGCCCCCCATGTCTCCCTTGGGTGTCCCCGGGGAGAAAGGCTGCTGCTCCGGGCCGGAGGAGCGCTCGAGCGGGCTCTCCCGGTACTACCGGCCCGGGGAAGAGCCGGAGTATCTCATAGGGACGAGCGAGATCTTCGGGAACCTGAGCGCTTTCATCCTCAAGGACTGCATGTGGAGCGGGTTTTCAGCCCGGGAGCGGCTGGAGAAGGCGATGACAGAGAAACTTTCCACGGGCACGCAGAGGGCCACCCCCCACAAGCCCTCCTTCGCGCAGGATTTGGGGTTCAGCAGCTCCGTCAGCGAGTGCGTGGATCCCGCCGCCGTCTTCCTTTGCCCTCTGGCCGAAAGCAAGATCCCAGCGTCCTCGGGATCCGAGGGTCAAAGCGATTCCGGTAAGGAAGGGGTCGCGGGGTGGGTTCCCCCTGGCCCGGCCGCCTTCTGTCCGCGATGCTCCCGCGGATCAAACACGCGTGTCTCCGGCCGGGCAGCTCCTTTGTTGCGGGCCCCGGTCCCGGCCCCACGAACAAAGCGGACTCGGCTGCTCCCTTTCCCCCCGCTTCCACAATGGGGTGCGTGGAGCTCGGAGGTCCTCCCTCGCTCGTCCCGTCCCCACGGGACCCTCGCGGGCAGGTTGGTGAGGGGTCACCCGGTCACCGTGGGAAGTTTTGGGGCTTTGGGAGTCGCACCTCGTAACCGCCGCGGTTTTCCCGCCCCGGGACTCGCTTTCCCGGGAACAAAAGGCAAAGTTACCCCCCCCAGGGGCTCCGAGGGGCGGACGGGGCCATCCCGCACCCTC
This sequence comes from Psittacus erithacus, assembly GCA_009867235.2. Lineage (NCBI taxonomy): Eukaryota > Metazoa > Chordata > Aves > Psittaciformes > Psittacidae > Psittacus > Psittacus erithacus. The sequence goes on along the minus strand of WYDI02025374.1, from coordinate 5,544 downwards.
TGCTGCGTGTCCCGTGTAGGGTGGGACGGCGTTTCCACGGGGGTCGGGCTGTGGAGCGGATGGGTGTCTGTGACCCCAGGGCAGCGTGGTGCCACCCGCTCCCCGCTTCTCTGACCGTCATCGCCCTATTTACAAGCACACGCTTGGGTCCCCCCCAAACCCACCCGCCCGGGGTCGTGCTCATTTCCCCCGCTCCCGTTGAAGCCGGGCTCACTCGGCTGCTGTGGAAGCGCTGACGCGGCCCCGCGGTGCCTTGACCCCGTTAATAAATCCCCCGGTGCCGCGCGGGTGAGTCACGGTGCGAAACGGGCGCTTAATGCCATTCGGAGCCCGCGGTCGGTAAGCGGGTCGCGGGCGTTAAGAGGCTTAAACCCAACCGGGGGGACCGGCCCCGTTGGGGGGGGGGGGGGTCCCGGTCCGGACCCGGGGGCGCCCCGTGGGGCCCGCACAAAAAGCAACAGATTGCAACAAATGAGAGCGGCTGCGCTGACGGGCAGGGGCGAGGGCCAATGGGATCGCGCGAAAGCCGGCCGGGCCGGCCAGATAGCCAATGGGAGGCTCGTGTGGGCGGGGCTTAGCGGCCCCCCTTTTATTAATGAGCGGCGGCGTGTGGCGAGGGTTATGTGTACGCACGTGGCTGAGACCGGCCGTGTTGTGACACCGACGGACCCGTAAGGGTGTCCCAGCGCCTCCAGCGTGTGGGGTTCACTGGGCAGAACCCCCCAGGATCGGGATGTGGGGGGCCGCGGTGTGGGTTGGGGGTCACAAACAGGAGGGTGCCCTGGGGCCCAGCTCCGGGTTGAGGGTCACAAGCAGGAGGGTGCCCTGGGGCCCAGCTCCGGGTTGGGGGTCACAAACAGGAGGGTGCCCTGGGGCCCAGCTCCGGGTTGGGGGTCACAAGCAGGAGGGTGCCCTGGAGCCCAGCTCCGGGTTGGGGGTCACAAGCAGAAGGATGTCCTGGGACCCATCTCCTGTGGCCACCACTGGCCTTGTCACAGAGAGCTGGGGACCATCCTCTGCCCGCGATGTTGAACATCTTGGGGGGCCTTTAGCAAGTGGCTCTATTTCCCCCCAAAAAAACTAAGGGAAAAGGTGGAAGTGCATCCCTAAAGCAAGAGTGATTGAAGTTTTGCCTGGAGCCAGGTGACCACGCTGTCCCCAGGGGCCAGCTTCATGCCTTGCTGGAGCTGGACAAGCTCAATGACAAGAGGCAGGGTGCTTTGAGTCCGGTTATACTTTTATTTGGGTCTTGCTATTCACAGCTCTGTTATACACACACCCGCTGCCTCCTGGGCTTGGGATGCCTTCGAGGTTCACCAAGTCTGTTGGAGGGATCTTATTGCCTCTCCCTGCCCCTTGCACTGCGGGGGGTTGTCCCTGCTGCCCCCGGGAAGCCTGGGCTGAATGGGGCTTATCACTTGTGAGAAGTAACAAGTCACTGGAGTGGGAAGCTGCTGCTGAGGGGAACAAAAGGCGGCTCTGCCCACCCTTGTCCCTCATTTACAATTCCAATGGACCAGGAGAGTACCTGACCAGGATGAACTTTGGAGTTAGGCTGTCCCAGGTCGCCAGCGTCCTGCTGCTCCTATCCCCACCCCTGGGTAGGTGGACTTGGGTGTTTCTTGCCTGCTGATCCTTTATCCTGGACACACGCAGCTCCTGATGCTGAAGCGAGGCACAAGAAAAGCCCCATTCAATTTTGGGAGGCCAGGCGCATGAACGTGGAGGGAAGGATCCCATGGGATGGTATTGGCAGAGCCCTTAAATCGCAGCCTCTTGTGGAGGTTGTAGAGTGGCTTTGCAGTGCACGGGCAAGCTTTTGTGGGATGGCAGTGGAGTGACTGTCCAGGGGCTGTGGGGAGGTCTGGCAGGGTGAGGGGGTACCCAGGGCCTGCAGCTGATGAGGTGTTTCTTTTTCCATGTGTCTGTTGAGCAGAAGGCGAAGAGATCGATGTGGTGACCGTGGAGAAGAGGCAGTCGCTCAGCCTGAGGAAGCCGGTTACCATCACACTGCGTGCCGACCCCTTGGACCCCTGCATGAAACGCTTCCACATCTCCGTTCACCAGCAGCAGCACAACTACGCCGCCCGCTCCCCACCGGACACGTGTCCCCTGCCAGAGCCACCCCAGCAGGACGAGGACAAGCCCACAAGCACCGCAGAGCCGGCTCCTGCCACCACGCTGCCTGAGCCCAGCTTGCCCAAAGCCAGCAGCAGCCCCGGTTCCGACAGCGAGGACGTGGCCAAGAGGAAAAACCACAACTACCTGGAGCGCAAGCGGCGCAATGACCTGCGCTCGCGCTTCCTGGCGCTGCGGGACCAGGTGCCCGGGCTCGCCAGCTGCCCCAAGACCCCCAAAGTGGTGATCCTGAGCAAGTCCTCTGAGTACCTGCAGTCGCTTCTCGCTGCGGAGAGGAGGATGGTGGCCGAGAAGCGGCAGCTCCGGCTGCGGCAGACCCAGCTGCTCAAAAGGATTGCTCAGCTCAAGGGGCACTAGCGCCAGGCTGCACCCCCGGCTCCCCAAAACCCCTGTTCCTTCACGATTTGCACATTTCTTAATGTTGTTGTTTGGTTCAGTTGTTGAACTGTTGGCCCCAGGGGGCTGGAGCACGAGGTGGTTGCTGTATGTGGGGAGGATGCAATGCTGTTCCCGGCTGCGGGAATGGGGCCGCAGCAGAGGTCCCCCTCTGTGGCATTGCCTGCCTTGGCACCGGGTGTTGTAAGATTTCCCCTGTGAAGCTTTCTCAAGTGACTGCTTCAATTCATGGGCTCAACTCCATTCCCCCTCCCTGGCAGCTCCTGTTCTGCTGTTTGTCACTGATAGAGTTGCTGGGAGTTCTTAGGGCTTCTATCTCACCCTGAATATGCCAAGTAACCTTTGGCTCATGGAAGCAGGCAGAGGCAGACATGGACATCCCAGCCCAGGGCTCATCTCCAGAGGGATCCCAATGGAGGTGGTGATGGCAGGATGTCTCTCACTGGGGTTAACAGCACCCTGTGGGCAATCCCCTTCCTCGGCTGGACCGTACCTCACTTTCTTACCACATCATGCAGTAGCTTGTCTTGGATTTTATGTTCTAGAAACTGCTGCTGTAACTGCAAGTCTTATACTGGAGGCTGTGTTTTTTATACTGTATTTTTGTACCACTTTTTGAGAAGTATTGGTAAAGAGTTTGCTTTTTTATATATATATATAACCCTCTTGTTTTGGAGGGGGGTTCCTGCTGTGGGGAGGGCTCAGTCCTGCTGCACTTTAGGGAGATCAGGAAGGGGCTGGCTCCTGTAGGAGCTGAGTCCTTGCTGAGGCTGGTCCCCCCCCTCCAAACCACCCATTTGCAATAATGGAGTTTTTCCCCTTTCCCATCCTTGTGTCCTTTCCCACCCCTGCAACTGCTCCCTCACCAGCAGCCACTGAGCATCCCCTGCGAAGCTTTGGGCTTTGCACGAGCATGGCTGGAGAGGGCAGGCTGGGGGCATGGGCATCTGTGCTGCCTTTGAGGCTTCCCCCTGCCTGTGCCATCCTGTGGTGGGGTCTGTGGTGGCAGAGTCCCTTGTCCCTTCCTGGGGTGCTGGCAGGGGTAGCCCCACAGGACAGCACCCTTGGGTCCCTGCTGACCTGCTGAGAACTGTTAGAGTTAACACTGTGGTTGGATTTAGCACTTTCTTCATTACCTCACACTTCATAAATAAATACGTTTGCAACATCTTGGGTTGGCTTTTTCCATGCAGGCGACTGTGGGGTTCTGTGCACTGGGACATGATGCTCCTTGGGGTGGGACCCTGTGTGTTTGGGGTGTCCCTGACACTGAAATGAATCCATTTGCACCAGGACTTGGCTGCCAGCAAGACCGAGTCCTTTGTCCTGACTTTCTCCCAGCGGTTGAAACATAAGTGGAACCAGGGAAACAAATCACCTGGATTATTTTTCCTCCTTTTAAGTGGCTTTATTGGCAAGGAGGGGCAGGGAGCCCATGCTGAGCTCTGAGAAGGCTTGTGTGTAACTATAAACCCCCCTAATGGGGCTGAGGGCAGTGTGGGGTGATCACTGCTCCATGGGGCTAGGGCTGTGATTGGCAGTAGCCCTATAGGGAGGGGAGGAATGCAATCTGCACGCTTCCAGGGGCACTGGAGATCTTCATCTCCCCAGATCTGCCAAGTGGATGAAATTATATACACATGTGTGCTCTCCCTCCTGCCCCAAACTCGATGTGTTTGGGTTTCCTTCGTGCTGGCAGTGAAAGTCTTGCTTTAAATGCAAGAGAGACATGGGATTCTGTTACTGCTGAGCAGGCAGAAGAGCTGCTGCAGGAGATGCAGTCACCTGGGGGAAGCAGCCTTAAAAAGCAGCAATTCCACCCTGCAGGAGTCCTATGCTCCCATTCCCTTCAGCTCTGGCAACATGTCACACTCGCTGTGTGTTGCATCATGCTGTGTCAAAGCCTTTTAGGGCTGCATTAAAAGGTGCTCGCAGGAGCCACAGCTTAAACACGGAGCAAGGTGACCTAAATCTGACACCTTGCCCATGTGCAAGGAACAAAGCCCACATGCACCAGTCCCTCAATTGCTTATTTCTGCTGTGTGCACGCTGACACTTGCACACTGGTGTCTCTTTGAGCTCGAGGTGAGCCTCACGGTAAGGTTTTTAGCAGGGTGCGCTTTTGCCCTTCATGCTGAAGGCATGTAGGATGTTTAAAACCTTCTCTCTTGGACATGATGTGCAGATCTGTGGCCCAAGCAGGGCCCATCAGCAGGGGAAAATGCGGCTGGGCTTAACTACAATGTACCTTTGGTTTCTCCTGCTTAAAGCCCACAGACCTACATATATATACGCGTGAAACTTCCTGGGTTAATAATGGAGATGTCTCCTCTCATATTGCCATAAGGGGAGCAGTCCGACAGCACCCGTAAGTGAACCAAGTAAGCACACAGGGCTCCTCCTCAGTGCTGTGATGTGCCGGTGTTGCCTGGGACCATCCCGATGCAGCATTTCCAGCCCTAACAGTTATGTCCTAGTGTCGCTGCCCTGCTCACCCCCTGCTCCTTGTGACCCCCGCCTCCATACCACCTTTTCTGCTCCCCCCCGCTCGCTGTACTCGGGGTGCTTCACAGCGGAGCCTTCACGCCTGGGCTGGCAAATTTTTAGGGCAGTTTCCCGAAGCGGCGATAATCCCTCGCAGCCTCCCCTGATCCCTGTTGCTATGGCAGAGGATGTGTGCTGCCAGGGAGATACCCTCCTCCCGCTGTCTCCATAGCAACCGTCTCCCTGCCTTCCCTCCTTCTCTGTTGCCACGGAGACAGCCGCCCGCTCCTCATCTCCCCGTGTTGCCGTGGCGATGGGGAGAAGGAGCCTGAGTGGAGGCTGCGGTTGCCACGGCAACGCGCCCCTCTCTTGTTGCTATGGCAACAGCCCCGCTCCTCACCCTCCTGCCCTGTTGCTATGGCAACGACATCCTTCCCACCCCACCCCAAAAATAAACGGGTACCAGAGGGCAGGACCCCACTCGTGGGCACGTCCGGGTGTGAGGGGCCGGTGGGGGGGGGCCAT
>WYDI02025373.1:0-18156 GCA_009867235.2 Psittacus erithacus | reverse complement strand
GCCTTTTCTTGTCCAGGCTGCCCCAGCCCAGCTCTCTCAGCCTGGCTCCAGAGCAGAGCTGCTCCAGCCCTCGCAGCCGCCCCGTGCCCTCGCTCAAGCAGGACCATGTCCCTGTGTACCAGTCCAAACACACGTGTGGCAGATTTGCCACCATCCCCATTCGCCTACCAGGTGTTTGACAGCTGATCTGAAATGGATCTCAGATTGCCCGAATGTCACTCAGCTGTGACAGAACCACCCGAACCAATGCAGCCTTCTCCGCACAGCGGCACGGAAGCCAGTACCGCAGGGGCACACGCTGCTGCCAGGGCTCACCCAAGGGTCACTCGGGATGGACGCCTCATCACCGGCCTCCCCCTTTCTCCTCTGAGCTCGCAGCTACGGAGAAGTTTGTAAAACACGAGCAACACGGGACACAGACCCGCGGGGGGAAGCCGGGCCTTCGCCCTCTGCAGACCCGCCTCAGCAGGGCAGCGGCCCCGGGGGCCGCGGGGAGCATCCCACAGACAAACAGCGCTTCCCACGGGTCACACTGGGAAAACCCAGCGTGCTCCCGGAGCAGGACAGCGGCTGGGCACAGCAGAGCCGTTCTTTACCCACCCAGCCGCGGGGAGGCCGCGCACTGCACCGGACCGAAGGGTTAAACACTTGCAGCCCAACCACTCCGGTTCCATTCACCGCCCCAAGCCGGAACGCGGGCTCACACCGATCTGCCTCAAGCGTTATCTCATGCACCCCGTGCTAACTCCAGACCACTGCCGCTGCTGCTGCAGGGGATACCCACCACTACCGCGCCTCCGTCTCGATCCTCCGCTGCCGCCTCAGCCCGGCCCGGCCCGGCGGGAGAGCCCGCAAGGCGGCCCCGAGCCCACAAGGGGGACGGAGCACCGCCGCCCCACAGCCGCAGCCCCACCGAGGAGATCGCCCGCTCCCCTCACCTCCTTCTTCACGTTCCACAGCAGCTTCTCCTTCACGGCGTCCGCCGAGCAGCTCATGGCGGGGCGGAGCGGGAGCCGGGCCGCGCTCAGCGCTGCCCGCGGGGCGAAGGCTCCACCGCTCCCGGCCGAGGCTGCTCCCCGCGGCGCGGAGCCGCCGCCATCTTCCGCCACTGCCGTGACGTCACGCGGAGGGCGGGACCGCACCTGCCACCTCCTTCCCGCCTCGGGGGGTGCCATGGCAACGGCGCGGGGGCGGGAGCGCGCTGAGGTGAGGCGAGGCGCGGCCATGAGGCGGCCCCGGTCGCCTCCGGCCCCAGCCCGGCTATGAAGGACCCTCGGTCAGGAGAGCCCCTTGGTTCAGTACCGGAGCGCGGCTGCGGCACACCGGCCCCGCTAGAGAAGGGAAGGGAAGGAGGGGGCTGAAGCATGAGGTTGGTGACACGTTAAACGTGCTTTACCTAGAGCGTCTTCCCGTGTTTTCCACTCAGAGTAAGCAGCAGACTCATCTGATTCACTTTCCATCCTGGCAAAAGGACAGCACTTGGCAGAGCCACAGGGGGTGCTCAGAAAGCGCTCAAGCTCTTCCTTCAAAAGCAAATAAGGATGTAGGCAAAAATCATTCCCTCGGCACAGGTATTCGGGATACTCAATAAACCAGAGCACTCCAGCTGCTGCTGCAAACGCTACCTGAGCTGCGGCTGCAGGAAAAGATGCCACTGGAATGCCCAGGGAAAGGGAGCGTGGAAAGGAGATGGCAGGAGGAGCTGGGCAGCATCAAGGCCAAGGCAGAGCTCCGTTAGTGCAGGCAGAACAGGGGAAAAGAGGAGAAAAGCTGTTCTGTTTCTTACAGAGACAGCAGATAGGCTGAATCCTGTCACCCAGTCACAAGAACCCAAAGTCCCATCACCATGGCTGCTTCTACCAGCTCTCACACAGCACAAAGGGTACGAGCACCCACCCTGCAGGTAAATACAATTCCCAACAGCACAAGCGAGAGCGCAGCAGGCATGCACTGGAAACCACAGTGACACAAGAGGTTCCAAAAACACACAGTACCCTTCAGAATAGCTTTTGCAGTTGTTGCTTGCAATAAAAACCCCTTTGGCTTAGCTCAAAAAGGCAGGATGACAGCAACAAAGAACAGCTAAATAGAACAGACACCTTATCTTGGCTACCTCAATGGCACACCTACTGCAGAACCCAGACCAAACCTCTGGAACTAATTCCCTCCAGGGCTGCTCTGTCAGTCAGTGTTAAAGATATCAAAATACAAGTTAGTTACTTTTGTGATAAAATAAATTGTGTGTAGACCTAATAAAATATCAAACTGCTCTGCGATTCTTATTAGGAAATGAAGTTATCTGCAGGGACATGAAAAGCCACAGCAGCCAGTGAACTGTTCTACAATTAGAGGAAAGCCCAGATAAAATCAAAGCCAGCTGTCTGCAGAGCACCTGTAAGTACACCGACACCTCCTACACACAGCCAGCACATGCAGGGCATCAACAGCTCCATCTAACACAAAAACCATTTGCTGATCCAGTCACTCCATGGTTCAGGAATCCTAAATTCATGGTGAGGATCACAACTCAAATGCAGAACAACAGTGCAGAGACCAACAAGACAAATAAAATGTTTCGATGCTGGAAAAAAATGACAGAAGACAAAATATAACACTTTATTAAAAATTAGTGTTCCATTTAATGCACTGATAAAAGACAAAACATTTTAATCAACAGCTAATATGGTTACTGCATTAACTAATTATTTTATCCATAAGGCTGAGCCTTAAAAGTTAGACATACAAATAAAACCAAGCCTGATGCTATAAGAAAACAGCTTCATCCCAGAATGTCAGTTTAAACAAGATCAGAAATCATATTTACTACCCTCTGGATATATTATAGAAATCCAAAGGCCTCCACTATTATCAAACAAATTAAGCTTCAATGTCCCTCTGAGGTAGGGGAGGGTCTTATACCATTTTATTACAGATGAGGAAAAATTATGCACCTACAGAAAACCTGGCTTGCTGTATGTCACTGAGTTAGTGGCAAAGCTGGAAACAGGACTCATGCCCACTCATGGCTTAATAAAACCTCAGCTCTCCTAGCAGAACGGATAGTGTGAAATCTGGCTGTAAAGGTTTAATGCCAAGGATTGTCAGAGGATATAATCTAATTGTGTAAGACAGGGACTGCTGGGCCAGACACATGCAGCTAAGGAACACTTCATCACTATTTCCTAGAGTGAATTTTGTCTGAAAATCAAAACACCTTGAGAAAAAGAAAATCTGACCAAAACCCCGATAAGCTTTGTGCCAAGCAGAGTGCAGCTTTTCAATAGCCCCATAGCACCAGTTCCCCCCTATGCGCTCCCAGTCTCCCTCAGTTATTTTATAATTTAACCAAGAAGTGAAAGAGATAAAAAGCCAGTGGAATGGAACATTACCATAGGATAAATGTCTCCTGCTCCAAAATCTAAATGTCAAGGTGAAGGTTAAACATTTAGCTTTGTCTCGGCATTTATGGAGCAGTTGGAGGCTGCTCCCCTGCAGAGCTCTCTCTTCTGACATTATTGCCTAATTAACACTGGTACTGAGAAGCTGTTTAACATCAGACACTCACTCAAGGCACCATGTCTCCTTTTCCTGTGAAAGACTGACGCTGCTTTGCAGTATGTGAGGACCCCATTACAGAAACATGCAACCCCTCACTACAGTACTGGTGTACAGATGGCAGTTAATGTCCATTCCTCCTCTCAATCTAACATCTGACTGTGCAAAAGTTCATTTAAATTCGGGAGTGAAAAGGACAGTAAGGTTTCAGAAAGGGCTCCAGCAGCTAACGAATGCGAGCTGATGTGGTTAGAATTCATCCATTACAAATGAAGCAAAAAGGCATTTCTTCCTCCTAAAGGATACTACAAATTCACAGACACATCAGTAAACACACCCAGCGTGATGGTCTATGCAGGAATCCATTACAATTCTCTTACCTTGTAGACAAATGCCTATAATTAGAACTCTATATTGTCTTAATAGGGATCATAATTCGACATATATAAAGCCAGCAGAGAAGAGTCTTAGGAAGCACAGCTGGTTGCCCTCTCCACAGGTGGACAGCTTACTACAAATGAGTGAATGCTGCATTTCAAAACTGCACCATTCTTTTCAGTGCCTCTTTTTCTCTATTATCCCAGGTTGTACAATTATGTTCTTGCCAAAACAATTTATAGACTTTAATTAAGTAAAGGACAATTAGGATGAGGATACACAGAATGTGTTACATCAAAACTAAAGTATTTGAAATTATCAAAACCTGGTAGCGGAGAAACTGTAAAAATCTTCATGCCATGATTTTGGTGGAAAGGACACTCAATTAACACCCTGTACTGGAGCAGGACTCCAGAGAAAATATTGTTCTATCACCTGTACTAGAAAAGTGTTCAACCCATGAACTGTGTGACAGCTGCAGCCACATCTGCATTTCATTTACTGAGATTTCATGCAAATGATCCAATTCTGTAAGGATTTAGGTATGAAAAAACTCCAGGAATTCCAAATTTTATCAAAACCCAGCAGCCCACCAAGGGAGGGGATCTCTCTAACACTACATCATTTCAGCCTGGTGCATGTCCGAGCAGCACACCTCAACAGAGGATTTCCTGCTGTCCTCCTATTCCTGTCTGTCCACCAGTGAAGGGAACCACAGCACTGCCAGTCAAACCCAGACACGGGTATTTAACTGGGATCTCTCTGCCACATCCTGAAAATCTTATCAGGACAAAGAACACCAAGACCATGGTTTTGAAATCTCTTTTGAATATATGTTTATGCAATTAGATTTCTACTCTGAGCAAAGTTGACAGACTGACAGTATTCTGTCCGCACTGGCCAAGCGGTGTTTAACATCATTCCAGTTCTAGTCATATCTTAATCTAAAAGCAGATGCTTTGTGGTCAGTACTAACTGGGGGCAGAGAAGGGAGAATGAATGGGGATGAGAGAAGAAGGTGAAACGAAGAGACAATCTGCACATATTTAAAGAACATTCCTAATTGCTTACAGTTCAGACATTCACAAATACCAAGAAGTTATTTTGCGCTTTTCAGAAGATTCTCACAATCCAGATGGTCCTCAAAACAGTTTGTTTCCAAGATTAATTTCATCTAAATTCAATTCTGAAATTAATACTACTTGTTGGCTATGGGAGACAGGGAAAAAACCCAAATAAACCAAAACACAAGCTTTTCTCTGCTTCTTAGAGAGTAATAATTCACAATTTGAATCCATTTCATGAATGAAAACTGGGAGTACAGAATCCAACCACAGAATGAAACCCCCTGGACTAGCATGTGGATCAGATACTCAATTCTCTTTCATATGCTCCTTCCCATACCTGTACTACCCACAGAAAAGAGAGGCAAAGATGCCATTTTTCTGTTGATGGCTTCTTTTAAACACATTTTTTTGCAAGGCTACCAGCATCACACTCTGGTAACATTCACTATGATAGTAACAACAAAAAATAGTTTAAATCGTTTGCCAAGACACAGAAGTGTCACACATGGATTTTAAATGGCACTTACTTGCTACAAGATGAAAAAGGTACAATAGAATAGATGGAAGCTATTAAGCGCAGACAAAGACCCCATCACTACAGGCTCTGTTGGGAGCTTCAAAGCACCCACCACAGCATAATTTAAACAGCATCAGTGGAGGGGAAAAAATTAAACTATCCATGTCACACTCTAGCAGAATTAAAGGAAAAAAAACCTACCAAGATCTTTGTCACAACTCATCTCAGCAGCTGTATTTTCAGCGGCACAATAGAAAAACCAGCTGGAAAACAACTTACAAAAGCAATATAAAAAGAAAAGAGGTTATTAGAGTTTTAAAGAGGCCTTTCACAAAAAGGCAGGTGCAACACTGGGGCCATGCTGCCTCCTGAATGTGGGAAGAATTAAGGGAATTCCTGACACAAGTAGAGGCCTGGCTGGGCAGTAAAATCCTGACAGTTTGCAGCAATTAGTGTTTTCTTATCAAGCCTCAACTGCTTCAGTTGCAAAAGCCTAGATGAGTGGAAAGCATTTTATATTCCCTCCCCTGCTTCTATTACTACCAAACCATCTACTATCTTAATTCTAACTTGTGACTTCACTGTATTCATTTGGGATTATTTTCTTGTCAGGCTTTTGCATTAATTTGCTCTTAAACTTTTATGTAAATTTGGCACTGGCCAAAACAGTTCCAGACCAACCCTCATGGAATCTCAAGCTTCCATGTTCATGTACAACATGGAAACAGCAAAGCAGTTGTGGAGCACAATCCACTGCTACCACAGATGCAGAGCTGCCAGTGACCAGCCATCAAGTGATCACTGTTTAGAACAGTGGTAACACTGGAATCTGCAACGTAGATACACACAAACATCTAAAAATACAGTAAGGACCTTTCATACTAAACTTGAAACTGTTTCTAGAGAGCCAGTGTGCAGAGCTGCCTTGACTCCAGCCTTCTGAAAGGCCCTTTACAATTAGCACCCGGCCAAGCACTCGAAAGTGATTATTTCAGTTTAAAAATCAGTATAAGCTACCTCTCTCCTGTGCCCAAAGCCTCTTGCAGTTTCATGATAGAACAAGATCTTTATGACTGTTCTTCTCTTTCCACTTCAACTTCTATGGTCGAGAAGGGATTCAGAGCACAAAACAATTCACCCTTCCCTATGTGAACATCTTCTAGCCTCATAGAACACTGTTTAGTCTGTACTTCCCCAGCCACTGCAATTTTTCCCCTGCTGCTTGAGAAATTTCATATCAAATAGCACTTCTGGACCACAGGAGAAAACTAATGTTAAACTAATTCCCAGACTGCCATTGTTTATATGAACAGGATTACACTATCATAAGCCTCAAGAATGGCAACCCTGCCACGATTTCTTCCTGATGTTTTTTTACTTGAAAAGGTTTCTTCCTTCTCCAAACCCCTTTCTCCATCTCCCAAGACAACTCATTACAGATTTTCCACAAGGGGAGATTTTCTCACAACTTGACTCTTACCTTTTTGGAAGAACTTGCCTCGGAATTAATGACTTTTAAAGATAAGCTACGCTGGAAAACAAGCCTTTGAATGTGTACTGGGGCAGGAGGTGGGAGAATCACACCTGCAGTGCACCTGACTACGGGGTAGCTGGCCATTTCTTCTGAGGGTTATCAGACAGTGTTTGCTAAGAGTAGTCATGTTCAAGTTCTCTCTGCCCCCTCTTCAGCATCTCGACTTAAAAACTTAAAAGTTCTGATATACAAAGCCCTAAAAAAGGGCAGGTATCTGGGAAAAGCTTTTCAAACCCCACCACCTCATTCAGGAAGAGCAGGACTTCTCCAGGAAGTAAGAAACCTGGCAAAGTCTTTAGACATCAAAGAGCAACCACGAACTGTCAGAATCAGCATCCTGAATTCCATTCCTCATGTGCCATGAAAAGGGACCAGTCTGCATTCAAAGCACATGGTGTGAAAATGAACATCTTTGTCTCTGAAAGCCCTTTAGCCTTTAGTGTTGCTTTGTGTGCACAAATGCCCATTTGCTTCTCTACAGAGCCAAGAAGCCAAATGAAGATGAATCCACAGAATCCAACTGATCCCTCCCTACTTCCTGATCTCCCTCAAAGAATATCAACATAAGCCTTGACACCAACCCCCTTCTCCTCAAAGGACGTGCTAGTGGCCAAGCTGACGGTCATCGTAGGTGCTGTATCTCTTCACGTGGATTCGGCGCACTCGGTCACGAAGTTCAAATCCCTCATCATCCTCACTGTGAGATGCCTGGCTGCGGCTCCTGCTGGTTGCTTCCAGCAGCGAGTTGTCAGGAACGCGTGGGGTTTCATACAGTAAGACATTTAGTGTTTCCTCATAGATTCTTGCCTCAGGGAACTCAACCTACAGAAAAGAGCATACATCCCTTTCCTGATATATGCAGAATTACATGGCTGAAACACAGCAAACATGCAGGAGAGGGTGTATCAAAGCTTTTCTACTGAGTGATATTGCTTGCCCCTAGCAATTTGGCTTTAGTTATACAAAATCTACGTATTTCCGTGATGTATCATCAACGTGATTTTCTTTAAACCATAAGGGGTAGGTGGGAAAACTCCATTACCTTGGTTTGCTTCTTCTCTGTAGCATACACTATAGAGGTACAACAGACTTCAGCAAGTTTCCGACCCTGCCCATAGAAAGACCAGCAGCAGATTTCATCCCCTATAACATCCTTAATGAAAAGCACCCGGCCGTTGAATCGGAGCGAGAGTTTGTCAAACAGTTCTATGTTCTTCAATAAGTTGTCATCTGAGTTACTGAAACACAACAACAGAAGGAACATGGGGGTTTTTCAGCTGGCCATCTCTACGGAATTTATACGCCAGTTCCACCACAGCTTTAAGCATTGATCTAACTGCAGACTACAAATAAGTAGTGACTCATTGCCATATGCTGCCAAGAAAAGAGAGGGTAATAGCCAATTTCAGATACAAATAGGATGCTCTGATGCCCATGAGCAAATATGCCAGCCTTTAGAGGTCAACTTACGTAATTAACAATGACAGCACAATCTCCCAAATCATTACATCAACATGCTATAACTATCTCTTGATTGATGCTCAAGACCACTAAACCACATGTTCACTTCAGTTCTCTTTAGCTTCATAACAGGAAAAATCCAAAGAGCCAACACGTGTTAGAAGGTCAGCTAAAAGCAAGGTCTTTGGATCCAGAAGCTCCAGCTTTACACCTTGCTGCCAAAAATCTACCCAGAGACATAAGATCATACTTTATAAGTAACCCAGGAAGGCAATGAAATACTTGTACATCAAGACACTGCTAATGAGACTGTCCAACTGGGCCATAAAATTATCTGAGAAGTATTTCTGTTCAGAGCTGAATCCAAAAAGAATGATGCGCAACCAAAGCCTTCAGCTCCCAAGAATCACTTGATAAAGCAATCTGGGATTCAGCCAGTGAGAAGTTCCAACTTCTATAAAGTGGCAGAGCTGGGAAAAGAATGTGGAAATATTCATCCATTTATGTTATTAGACCACACTGACAACAGAACTGAGAAAGCTCCTGTTATACTGTTGATTAGGAAGAACAGAAGGAAAAAATCTTTGCTTGCTAGCAGCCAGCATGGAATTTGAAGTAAGGATGCTTCATTCAAACACCAGCAAGGCATGCAGATTCATGTGCAAGGTATAATTAGAATCCTCCAGCTAGCTGAAATACCAGCACTTCCTGGTACCTAGGATTCTGCTGTTCGCCTAACTGGCACGTTTTCATTTCCAGACCAGGCTGAATAATATGCTCTTTTGTGCTGCTTTAGCATCACAGCTGTAAGCTAAAGGGTAACACAGGGAGGAATCCGATATGGCAGATATAGAATGTAGTCTGCTGAAACCAGGCTGCTCTTCAGCACTCCCACAGGCAGCATTTCCTGACTACCTGAAATACCATGATTGTTAGAATCCATCTCTCTGACAGCCAGACACTCAGTTTGTCTAGAGAAAAAAACTTCCAAGATTGCATCTCAGATGGAAAAGGCTGAAAATGAGGACTGTGAACAGCATAAAGGATTACTCACATCACCTCAATGACTGGTTAGGGAAAACCCAAAGCCATTCTGGTAGCATCTTAACAAAGGGATCACGATATTTACAGCATAAAACTAAATATATAATGTTTCTTTATACATGAGGAAAGCCAGTAAATTCTTGCCCTGGCCCTATCTGGGTTGTTCCTGAGCAGAACAGGTACTCCCCTTTGTAACCAAGTAATTAACTCATTTAGAGGCACTGGAACACCAAAACCATCTGTAGGTCAAAGAGTGCTGGCAGAGGTTCCTGCAGACTCAAAAATCAAGCTAAGATGATGAGGCAGGGATCAAAGCATTGCATTGATAAGGTAATGCCTGGGTTACTGGTTTGGGTTGCGTTACTTAAGTTACACCTAGTTTCGGCCAATATTAATAACCATTGTTCTCATCTCTTGACCCTTGTCTCTGCTCTCTTTCTTACACAACTGAACTGTACACTAGACTTCAATGGATACAGTCTGCTGTGTTCACACCCCATTCAGACACACATCACTCGAAACTAACTGCACTCAAATCCATAGAAGAGCAATGTTGTAAGCAAAAAAACCCAAGTTAAGTCAACCCACATCCTCCTCCACTCCCACAGTCAAAGGGGAACTTCCCCATTCCAGTGAGGAAAAAGCCTGACATACCTGGTGTAGGAGTATTTATTGTTGCTTCTATTATAAAGCAGCTTAACAACAGGCTGTTGAGAGAGAAAGGGAAAAAGTAGAAAAGGTTAAGGTCTGTGTTTGAAGACATTTAGCAAAAAATCAGTTTCTCACTGGGTAGTCGTGGAAAAGCAGTTACTTTCATTGATGATTCTATCAGTCTCTCTTCTTCCTTTGGAGACGTGATAATGGGGATGCTACAGACAGGTTCATACAAGTCTTTCTTGTCCTGTTTTAATGAAAAAGAGAGAGTAAATAAACTCAAGGGAGATAAATGTAAAGCCAAGCACTGCTACTGTCTCCTCCAACCCCTCCAGCCAGGTTTCAAACCATGTGATGCAAAGGACAAGCTCCGTGTTGCTACAGTAACTACACAGTGTTACCTCGATCTGCACCCATGAATAGCGCAGGGAGGGTGCTCAGCCCCAGAAGGCAGCAGGAATGGAAATACTGGGATGCAGGTGGATGTCCTTAGCTACAGCAAAGGACTCCAAGCTCAAGTTGCATTTGGTTGCAGTGGGTTTACTATTCCACCCTTTCTGAAGGCAAGGATAGAGAGGGTTTGCACTAGTTTCTATCAACTCTAAACACTGCCCCATACAACAGCATCAGCCGCTATGAACTGAGCATTTGGCAAGAACAGCATGTCACCAAATGGACTTCAGCCTCTTCTGATACAAAAGCAACAATCGAGAGCATGCGGTACAGCCTGTGACTCCACATTCTTCACGCAGCAAATTAAGGACAGCTCAATAGCTAATTGGAAGGCCTTAGAACATTCTGTTTTTAGAAGAAAGGCTTTCAATTCCAAACCAGAAGGAGGATTGTCAGTGTGGCTTTGTGTTTTTTCAGTGGATACAAGAAGTATGTTGAACCCAGTATGTGAGGCATTTATTAATTACTAAGTTTTGTCCTGAAAGAAGCATTCATTTCACAATCTTAAGACTAATAATGAGTTCTATATATTGCACCTGGGCTAACCTTATTCAAAAGTTGGCAGAAGAAGCTGACCTCAATCAGCTGAATGCAGACTTGTAAAATGAATAAAGCTACTACAGGCTTACTATTTACAAAACTGATACAAGGAAATGTCCTTAAAGCACTCAGTGTCTCTTACTCAAAGCATCTCAGAATCCCAGGCATGCACCCAGAGTAAAGGACAGCCCTGGCTTTGCTAAATGTCCTGGATTTGCTCTCACAACTCACCTGACTGCTGTCTCATTTTCCTCCAGGCTGTCCTGTACATCTAAGACTTGATGTTATCTCTAAGGCCATGAAATACCCTTTCAAGTTGTCTTATGTCAATTTTACATGCAAAATATCCATGAAAAACTTTGCAGGCTACTTCTACTTACCTGCAGGGCTGCTTGGCACATGTCCACTAAGCCCTGAATGAGATAATACTTGGCTTCTGCCATCAGCTCCTTGATCTCCTGCCTGTGTTTTGGAAGTGCGATGGTGTCATCCCGGAGATAGTTTAGAATGGTTCCGAAGTGCTTCCCACAACGGTCGATAAGGATCCAGCCTGAAAAATAACCATCACATCATTTCAACAGCCTGAACACTAGGGGGCAAGAAAAAGCTGCTGGGAGAGGTTAAATAAGCCTGATGCTTCCTTAAACACCACACGGTACTCTTCCCATTTCCTTCAGGGAAACCTACTGACTGCGAGCAAACTGAAGTTAGTTATAGAACAGGAAGTGTTCCAAAGATGCTAAAAGGCAGACTGCCTCAGAAAACAAAGCATGGGGAGAAAGCCGTTCTGGTCTCCAAACAGGAGCCAAGAACACGACAGAGACAGATCAGGAGGGAGCAGAGAAGGCATGCAGGCAGGAAACAGGAGACAGACAGCTCTCGCAACTGTAAAACATCCCTGAAGTCACGTTCACTAGGAAACAGGATGTCTGACTCGCCAGCAAACAATGGCCATGTAGGATGCACATCAGCAGAAGGCTTAATACAGTGCCAAGCCCTCTTCCATAACGCAGGAGGCAGCAGCAGAGTGTTATTTTAGGACCTAGGAACAGAAAATGACATAGGAAAGTACGCCAGCCACTGCTGGGTCTGCAGCTGTAGCTGTCAGACTGTTTTCCATTGTCAATTGTTTTCCATTCAGGCTGGGGCTCCTATACGGAGCTGCTGGGCTAACTGGGGTTAGTTGTACTAACATTCAACAAGACCCAGCCAAGGGGAACTGAGTCTGAGTGATATGCAAAACCACAAGGAGTTGTTTCAGCCTGAGTAAACACACTGCTGTGCATCAAGTCTAAACTGATGTCATCTGGGCAGGCAAAAGAGCTTTTGCGTGTGAGTGCTCAGGAACAACAAGAGGTTAAATACTTGCCAATCTCTTGCAGCCTCCCCTCCACAGTGACACAAACCCCACTCCTAAAGTGTCATTTGGCCCTGGACTATGAAAGAAAGGAAAACGAAAGCACTCGTAGCCATTGCTGATACTGATCGTCCTGCTTGGTCTATTCTCTACAGTGTAAGGTGGATTTTTATAAAGCCAATCAATATCGAGTGCCCTGCAGGAGGTGATGTACGACTTGAGTGACAGCAAAACACCGTCACAGCATCACTGCAAGTGGAACGTGCCCCTGGGAGGAGGGAAAAAAAGGGGTTTTGACATCTCAAGCACGGCTATGTCGAGATTTGAAGATGAAAACTGAACATCCCTCCCCGCACGCGCATTTCCAATGATGCCACTACATGACACGACAGAAATGGCAACCCACAGACTGTTCAGAACAACACGAAGGATCTGCACACCAGCTGCGAGCACAGGAAAGAACCAGTCCTTCTGCTAGTTAATTTTAGTAACAAAAGAGCACGTTTCTATAAAGCACAGAGGACTGATAGCACCAATGGGAACTGGCTGCCTAATGTTCCAAGTTATTTTTGGAATACCTCTTCTCCTACATCCTTAACCGAGTGTAGTCTTGAGGTATTTTAAAGAACACCACCAAACCCCAGTTATAAAACTGTTGTTACAAAATTCTCAACAACAAAAGACACCTCCTCACCTTCCTTGTCCGTGAGCACTTCCATTCTGCCGCTGAACATGGCCTTCAGCATCGTGTCGTGCCTGGTAAGGACTTGCACCGTGGTGTAATACAAAGAGCCCCCAACGTTGAGGCGCACGTACTTGTTGCCAAGGCTGCCCCCTTTGAAGCTGCAGGTTTTGGGCTTGGGCCCCCCGGCCGGACAGAGGGTGGTGGTCAGACACGTGTCCCCCGACATCTCCTTCTGGAGGTAGATGACGACCCTGCAGAGCGTAGGCTTGATGGACTCCGCCGTGATTGGTGACAGGTCACGAGTCTCCAGAGGAGGATGGCAAGGGAAAAGCTGTCATAACCATGGGGCCCTTGAAACAGGAAGGCAAGAGGTCAGGACAGAAGCCTGGAACGTCCGTTTACAACAAACCTATGAAGAGGTACTTTCAGCAGATTCCCAAGGACACATCTGCACACACTCACAAACCAGGATTTAGCTCTGTCGGACAGCTCACGCAGCAATGAATGCAGTCACGTTACTGTTGCCTTCCTGCTTTGTGGCACACTCAACTTTTCCAGGCTTCCTGTTATTTCGCCTTCAACCCCCCCACAACACTATGGTCTGAGCTCAAACAGTGGCTGGAATCTGCCTCCCTTTCAACTTCCCAGACGCAACTCTTGGCACAGAGCTGGAACACCAGGGGAGAGCTCTCTGCCCTCCCTTCAGCAGGGTGGGTGTCTGCACCCGCGGGGCTTGGGGGTTTGCTCTTTAACTGGAGGCACTGACAAGTGTCTTTTCAAATGCCTCCACACTGAGATGCTGGACCATAACATCCTACTTCCTGGCAACTCCTTTCATCCAAAACTCTTCCTCCTTCATCCTGGAATGCCAAGAGTCAATTATTAAAAAATAACCAAAAAATTAACACACTCCTCCTGCCAAGAACATCCACTCAGTGCAACGTTTGTCTCCATTAAAAAGCCAGCGCGGCACTCACTGCTGCCTCCTTTCCTCAGTCTCACTGTGCTTTATCTTCCCCTCGGCAATAAGCTCAAAATGGGGACAGACAAAGAACGAAACTCTAACAGGCCAGATCCAAAGTTCCGTAACTGGAAAAGTACAAACGCACTTTGTACTCACCCATCTTTCTTCTAACAATTATGTTCTCAAAAGCATTTGGCTCTTGGGGTTTTGTTGTTGTTGTTTTAAAACTCTTTCGGACTACAGATACCTCCTCCCCTCTCTGTTCTGTGCCTATGGCTCATGAGTAACCTTTATAAATAAATAACCTGCTAATTATATTGCTATTCTTCCCACAGCCTCTTCCTTCTCACCCCACCTCAGTTTTCAACAGAGAAAAAGCCCACATGCATCCATCTGCACAGCAAATTACGTGGCAGCTACAGATGGTATCTTAAAACTGCCAGAGAGCTGAATAACTACTGAACTTGGAACAACACGTAAAACACAACGCTGTTCTGCTATTCTTAACTCATTCTAATTAAGCAAATGCTACAACAGCTATTAAATAACAAGCAACACAGACAATATGCAGATCATCAGTCACAAACCACTTCTAAGAATTCTAGTGCCAAAGAGCCCCATTTGTCCACAAACACTTTAACTGGCGCTCCCACACTTGCTTTCCACCATGGCAAGCTCCAGCTTGAACCCACAACCAGGCAGGACCAAGCTTCTTCCCACCACTGCACCCGCACTGCGGGGCCCATGAGCAAACCCAAGTGTTGGGGCACTACACGTGGGAGCAGCCAGGGAAGCCCCAAGAACTGTGTGTGAGGGTTACAGGGAAGTTCATTCCTCAGATGAAGCAGCTGAGGGGTACAGAGAACTCCCTTAGAATGGCCCAGAGTCTGCAAGTAACACAGGTCCTTCCAACCAGTCATAGGCGCTTACTGTGACCTGTTATGGCTAACTCAATGCCAGAAACAACTATACCTTGTCTTGCAGTTCAGACCCCTGGTAAAAACAGGGCTCTTAACCTCACGTTTGCCATCAATGTCCTGCCCTGCTTTAACCCTCAGCCATCCCTATTTCAGAAAGAAGAGTGTTTGCAAGGACGGCCAGACTGATTCTGCAATGAGCCAGGCCCATGCACAGACAGAGCTCTCCTACTTCAGCAGCGACCCATCTGCTCGTAATCACTACAACCAGGCTTTCAGCCCCTTCCACCGCTTCAGGATTCACCTGCTCCTCCAGCCGAGCAGAACGCCCCGCGCAGCCCGTCCAGGCAGGGCTCGGCGCTGCTCCTCTAACGCGTTCGTCAGCCAGCAAGCCGGCAGGCCTCTGCTGCAAACAACAACGGAACCTTCACCCACCCCATCACCACCCGAGGGGGTTCTCCACGCTCCATCCCTTCCTGCCCGGTGTGGGAGCCGGAAGGGTCCTCGGAGACAACTCAGACACCGCCGGAGCCGGACCCTGCCGAGAGCTCCCCGCGCAAGGGACGGTCCTACCGGGGGTCCAGCGCCCCGCTCCCCGCTGCTCGTACCGGACCATCCCGGCGCCACCGAGCCAGGCCCGCGCGGGGCCTTACCCAGCGGGGGACGGCAGCGCACTGCGGAGTAGAGCTCCGGCTCCCTTCTCGCCGAGGCCGGCGGCGCGTTCCCCGCGGGGCCCGCTCCGCTCCCCTGCCCGCAGCGCACGCACCGCCCGCGGCCCCGCTCACCCGCCCGCGGCCGCCCGCAGCGCCACGGCCGCCGCCTGAGCTCATTTCCTCCCCGCCCCGCTGGGAACCGGCGACCCGGAAGCGCCCAGCGCTCCCCGCGGCTCCCGGCCTGCCCCGCTCCGCCGGCGCCACCGGACTACGGCTCCCAGCGCGCCCCGCGGCCGTGGCAGCGGCGGCGGGCGGTGACGGGGCCCGGGAGCGCCCCGCGGCGCCGGTGGGTCCGGGCCATGGCGCAGGCGGCGCTGGGCGCGGCGGGGCTGCACTTCGATGAGCTGAACAAGCTGCGGGTCCTGGACCCCGAGGCGGCGCAGCAGACGGCGCAGCTCCGCGAGGAGTGCGGGGCCTTCCTGGACAGTGAGTCCCGCTGGGGCCGGCGGCGGGGCCGGGGGCCAGGCCCAGCACCGGGGCTGTGCTCCGCGCTTCCCCTTCCGCAGCCGCTGACACAAACCCAGACACGTACCTGTGTGCCGGAGCGCCAGAAATAAAGCTGGGAACTACAGCGGGTGGTAAACGCGTTCGCCTGCCGCGAGGGTGTTGTGAGTGTTGCTTCACCGTGTTCTCTTCTTTGCAGAAATAGCTGAATTCCAGAAGATAGTGGGGAGCTTGATTGAACTCGTTGATCAGCTGGCAAAAGCCGCAGAAAGCGAGAAGATGAAGGTATGTGCGGCTGATCACACATCAGCCCCTGCTGTCAGTGTCCAGCGGGCCTTTCTGTGAGACTGATGTCCAGAGGGCTCGTACAGGAGCACCCAGAGTGCCACGTTACTCCTGTATTTAACAGTCCCACTGTTCCTGCTTCTGTCTGTACATCAGTATTGTGGTGTCACTCTCCTTTACCACTGGTGTGGCTGAAACACTTGAATCCCAACCTGCCAACAGTGAGAGGGGTTAAACACACTGACAAACCCCACTGCAACTACAGCACTGACTGTCCTCTCCTGACAGGCCATCGGTGCACGGAACCTGCTGAAGTCTATAGCAAAGCAGAGGGAAGCTCAGGAGCAGCAGCTTCAGGCTTTAATAGCTGAGAAGAAGATGCAGCTGCAGAGGTGAGTTACCTGTTCAGTACTCTAGCGCACTGCAGAGTTTGGGAAGTCCATCTCCCCTCTGTGCATGGCTACTGGGCACTGCCTCAGCTCGTCCATGCAGCCCATCTGCACAGCAAAGGTGTCCCCTCCTGTGCTGAGCACGTGTGGACAATGTGGAGCCACCCCCCAAGGGTTCACTTGAGGCCACTGCCCGTCTCTGATGACTGTGGCTAAACCAAGGGGCAGCAGCAGGCAGGGCAGCTGGGGAAGCCGGTGGGCTCTGACTTGTCAGGAACACAGAGTTACTGCAGAACTGTGGGTCCAGCTCATGCAGCTGCTGCTCTGCGGAGGACTCCGGAGCCCAAGTCCCTTCCCTGCAGCCCAGGAGCACTGTCCTGACCCAGCATGGGAGCTGGTGACAGCCTGCTTTATCTTTCAGGTACCAGATAGAGTACGAGACTCTGTGTAAAATTGAAGCTGACCAGAACGAATTCATTGACCAATTCATTTTCCAGAAATAGAGGATTTTAAGATAAAACCAAACTTGACCATTCCAGAATCTTGACAACTTCAAAATATGCAATTTTTCACTGTGTATGACTGAAGAGCTTGTTTGTACCAATGGAAGTGTTTTAACTCAGAGTGACTTACACTACGAGTGGCAATAAGGAGGGCATTCTAACGGGATAAAGACTGTTGTGTCCTTTGATTTTATAAGTTTTGTACAGTCTACTTCTAATGCAAATTACAGTTGAATTGATACTGCTGTTGCTATGTCACGTCTGTCCCTTTTGGAACTGTACAGCTCTTTTAAAGAAACTGGGGAAATAAATGATTGTTTTCAGACTTTCTGGAGACCCCAGGATTAGGTGCTTCTGCAGAAGGTTCTCCTTGAGCTTCAGGGTTTACAGCTCCCTGGACAGTCACAATGGTTGTCACATGTAGTCATATGTTGTATTTGTCTTGTCTGTTAAGACACAGCCCACAAGCAGCAGTAACTTCTACATGTATTGGCCAGATTATTTTTTCATGGAGTTAGGAAAACCCAAGAAATTTACAGTTACTGGAATGGATCGATTACAGACACACAAACAGCAGGAAATCAGCTGAATTAAGAACTTTTAAGCTATGCCCAAGATACACAGAATCATAGAATAGTTAGGGTTGGAAAGGACCTTAAGATCATCCAGTTCCAACCCCCCTGCCATGGGCAGGGA
>WYDI02025371.1:0-89685 GCA_009867235.2 Psittacus erithacus | reverse complement strand
GAATGGGTTGCCCAGGGAAGTTGTGAATGCTCCATCCCTGGAAGTGTTCAAGGCCAGGTTGGACAGAGCCTTGGGTGACCTGGTTTAGTGTGAGGTGTCCCTGCCCATGGCAGGGAGGTTGGAACTTGATGATCTTAAGGTCCTTTCCAGCACAAACTATTCTATGATTCCATGATTCTAATACAGTTTGCAAGAAGATATTTGAAATCCTCTTTTGAAGGAAAAGTTTTGTCCATGAGGTAACACAAAATCAGTGGAGGTGAGCTAGGCTTTTAAATGTCCCAGTTGTGATTAAGCAGGATTAAATGACCCAACTGTGATTGCTGCTTCCCAAAAAAATTTAAGTGGGACAGAAGCCTTATCCCTTTAGGTTAATAAAATAATACTGGATCCTCGTAGGGGGACATGGGTGAAACTGAGATGCCAGAAAGTTTCTCTGTATGCCTTCTTGGAATGGATGGGTAGGAAGGAGCTGGGATGAAAGTGGCAAAGGTAGCTTGTGCCTCCAGACTTCTTGTAGGCCACAAGAAGCTCCAAAAAGCCTAGATAAGCATACTGAAGAACTGCAGTGCTGGGGTGTTAATTTCTGGCCTTTTCTTTGCCCTCCATTAATCCTACTTTTTTCCCTTCTATTTATTTGTTTGTTTGTTTATTTTTTTCTAAAGGTCACTTTTTTCCATCTGAACAATGAAATCTCTCTTAGGCTAGATAGTGCTTGGAATGGCACTTCCCTGCTGCAGCTGGAATGGGAGAGTAACTCAAGGTGGTACTGCTATGTCAGTCAGTGAAAATGAGTGGGAACTGCAGTGGGGAACAGAGGATCAATTCTTCCAAAGGCCAAAAATGGTTTTATTGACTTCCACAGGTGAATATGTCCTTGCCCGAATGTCTACACAAGGGGACTTGGACCAAACCTGCTTGAACTTGCTGATTGCTGGCAGAGCTGTATAGCAGGACTGGAGGACACCCACGCTGCAAGAGCTTTTCAATAGGATTTAAATAACTTGCACTAAATTCTTTTCTGGTGGCAATAGGTAAAACATGGCCGAAATGTGTGGTGCTAATTTATACCCACAGAGAATTTTGCCATGCTAAATTTTCAGAGTAAACACCTTGCAGCTGTTTGTTAAAATAAAACAAAAAACCTTGGAAGAAAACCAAACCACAAGCATGTTTCTTGTCTCCAGCCACCACGCTGTAGTACATATTTGCTCTGCAGAGAATATTGTTCTTTTGGCTATGTAGAAATCACTTAAGTACAGCTTGCTTTCAGTTAAGTTGCCAAGCTTCCATAATGAAATGTGTGAGGATTTTTTTTAATGGTGCATTTTACCCTACAGCTATGTGATATTTTACTGCAAGTCTTAATGGTTTACTGATTTTTGGAAGACTACAGAAAAATAATAGAGTTAACACGCCTCAGCACCTGGAACATTTGGTGTAAACCATGTTATTCATCATAGTAATTTTTATTACTTTTAATAAGATTTTGACATCGTGCAAAGAGTATTTCAGATACTAACAAAACAGTTCTTTAAATCCTAGAATCATGTAAGTTGGAACATTTTCTCTAGGTATTTTGAATTAAAATGTGTACACTTGAGTTTCAGAAGCAGAGGAGTGGTACCTGATTTCCTAAATATAAGCGCTGACACTGATTTTTTCCCTAAAATGTAAATTTATCTATTTATCTGAGCAAAACTTGCTCCCAATCTCTGTAAATATTCATTCTTCCTCCTGCCCAGGCTTGTGCTTGCACTGCCTGTGCTGGAGCAGGGATTGCAGTCTGTTTTCATGCAAAGGCTTAGTGACCCTATTGGGACTCACTGCTTTATCTTGAGTGCAGTGTTTTCTGCTGCAGCTTGCTGAGGTCCAGCCACATCCATGAGTAGGGTGAGGACAGCCCCGTGCTAGAGGCTGTGAACTGGAGCAACATGTGCACCAGGGCTGAGGCTTTCTGTGAGACCCACAGGCACAGCCCATAAGGGAAAATGCAGGGGTTAAGAGGTGACTGCCTCGGATTTGTTCACATATATTACCTGTAAAAAAGAAGTTGCAACTAGTAAAGCACACTTATAAAGTAGGAACAGGCATTTTAATATTTGGTAACTAATGCTCTTTAAAAAACTGAGTAGATCTCAATTGTTTCATTGCACAAAAGCTACCGTGCATGATGGTAATGGACGATGGGACTTTAATGGAGTGCTGCAGAAAATACACTTGCTATTTCTGGAATGCTGCACTGCTTTCACAAAGTGCTGCTTTAACTGTATAAGATTTAACATAGATAACAGCAAGCAAACATGCCTAGCATGCTCAGAAAGAAGCTCCCTTAGCATAGCAGGGATCAAGTTGACAGCAAATTTTCAGAAATGGGTTGGCAGCCCATGTGATTAAGAGAGTTTTATGGTTGTCTGTCCAAGTCCCTTCTATAAATAATCAGTGTAAAATTACAACAGCATACTAACTTTGTGTTGGCCCATATCTTACCCACCACCTTCCTGGAAAACACTCCCACTCTCCAGGCTGATACTTTCTGTGCTTACTTTCACCCTCCAAGAATAACTATTAAAGTGTGGTATAAACTTAAATGAAATGCATATTCCAAATCATAAGGTGGTGAAGTAGGAAGATCCTGAGCCTGTGGGCGACTTGCTGTGGGCACTGGTCATGGCTGGAAGGCAGTCACAGTAGGGAATAGTTAGCACCTTTGAAAATGCAGAGGATTCTTTTTTTATATATATATACACACGCATATACACACACATAATCTGCCTAAGTGTGGCTCTGAGCTGCAGATTTTTACCCAGGGTGAGCCTTGATTGCATGGAACCTTGTTCATGGCAAAAACCCCAGAGCTTTGAGTGCTTGTCCCTGAAGAGAGCAGGTCTTTGTGTGGCCATGCAGGTAGACAGGACAGGACAGGCTGGGCTTAGCAAGTCATAGAAACCCAGCATAGCTGTTTGTTAACATGCCTGTTTTCAGCTCCTTACTCTGCTATAGAAGGTTTGTGAGTTTGTGCCAAGCCAGAAGCCATGTTACAAGAACGTCCCTTGTTGATAAATTTTGGAAGTAGATCTGCCATGCGTAAAGCATTTGTAGCCTTCTTGCTCTCTCCAGCCTTTCTAGCATTGGGAGTGACTCTTCAGGCTATGTGCTGTAATGAGCTGTCAGTATGATAGAGGTTAAATTCATCAGGAACGTGAACAGCAGCATCTTGACTGTCTTGTGTTCAGTCCTAAGCATGAGCATTTGGTTCCAGTGTACAAGAAAAGCTCTTCTTTCACTTCATTTTTCATTTTTCTCTTTTTGCATACAGAACATGATGCTCTGTTATCATGATTTTGTCAAGTTGGCAAGGATACAGTGCAAGTCATGTCCAAAATATCATTTCTTATGAAATTAGATATATGTTGAAGCCCTGGAATATTTATATTGCACTTGAATGCACTATACACATCCCTGCAAGGCAGATCAGTACTCATTGCTGCATTACAGGTTTTGGGGTTTTTTTCCACATTATCTCAAGGAAGACAAGGAGCTCTTGCACACCAAATTGAAGCTTTTTTGTTTGATTGGTTAAAGAATTGTTCTCAATACCTTATTAAGTTAATTATCTTGAATGCAAAATACCCTCTAGCTACACAGTATGGGTAATATGTCATACATGTTAAAGGATTTCCAGTAGTAAACCAACTTGGCTTCCAAGCTCCAGTTAGCACGGCCTGCCTCAGTAGCAAAAATACGAAACAAACATCTCTTAAGCTGCTACTGAAGTTCCTTCTCACAGGAATTTTTAGGAGCTTAAGGGTCTGAGTAGGAGGCACAGAAAAAAAGTGCAAATATTGTAACGTGGTTTCCAAAATAAGCTCTATTAAGAAAACCAAGACCTGACTTCTAGACTTGCTTTTGGAGGTATCTCTGCTGGTCACAACTCACATGTTGTCCCTGACTGATAAATCAATTTTGGCAAAAATCCATAATGTGGGTTGGGCTGTAGACATTTCTTACTGTGCAGATAACTGCTGTTTTTACTACCCTTCAAAGGATGTAAATAGCTCCTGCTTCTCACAGCGGGTTCTTCTAGTCCACTGCTTTGGCTCAGTGATGGTAAAATAAATGCTTTACTGAGAGGCATTGAAGTTGATAATTCATTTGCTTTATTTTTCTAAAAGATGTGTTGCTGGCTCCTGAGAGCCATCCAAAACTGGCCCTTGAGGTATACGAAATAAATCTGTTGTCTGCGGACACCATGGGGAGGCTTGGCCAGCACTCTGCTTGGTGACCTCTCTAGCCTGTAATCAAAGCAAGGTTAGGTTTATCCTGCAGGCTACACGCTGTACATGTGTAGGCACAAAACTGGAAGGAGCTCCTGGTCCTTACCTGAGCTTCAATGCTGTCACAAGCATGCAGTACTTTTGTATATGGTACCTATGTACAAAATGAGTACAAGCTAAGTTGTTTGGTGTGAGAGGAATTTGGAAAGGTACTACCTACGTGGGTTTGACAGACCAAGCGCAGCCTCTCATGTAGCTGGGCTGATTCAGATTTCAGCCTTTTGAATAGCTGCCATTTTACTGCTCTGGTGATGAAAAGGTGCATTTCTCACCTACCTCTTGTGAAAGAGAGAGGTTAAAAGGCAAAGGGGTATTTCAGTAGGTATCAGTCGTGTTGAAAGCATTGGTGCTGCCTCAGAAAGGAAATAAACTTCTGCAGCTGCAGAGATATCATCAGTGGAGAGAAGTTCTGGCAGAGAACAATAATCAAAACAAAGGAGTGAGATGGAGCATGTGCAGTCTGTGAGAAGGATGTCATATAGCTGAGATACCTGCAATAGCTCATTCCAGCTTAGGTACCTTGGAAAGGATTCTTCCTCTGAGACATCTTATAGCTTAATCTAAATCATAGATAGACTGAAGTCACCATCGACTGAAATCAAAGGAAAACTTCACATTGGCATGAATGATATTTGGATCGTGGATTTAGTAACCACTTTACGTGGGCTGTTAAACTCCCTGTTTGAAAGTATAATTTCTTTCATTGTTTTCACTACAAATAGTGAAGATGATGTCTCCATTACACCAAGAGTAAACATCATGCCATTCAGGTATCAGTTTTACTGAGAAACCCTAAGGAACCTCTACAGGGGGGAGAAGCAGCATTTTCTGTGCTTTTGTGGTTTCTGGTAAATATAGGATTGATGAAGTGAGCAGTGATGTGTTTGCTTTTACACTAAATGCAGTGGGGATGTATTTTTCAGTGTTTGGCTGACTACTTTGGATTTCAACTTCATATATTACACCAACAGAATTGAAGAGTTCTTTTAAATCGTTGTGTCTTTTGAATAGGCACAAAATGCCTATTTTGATTAATATGAAAAATAATAGCTATAAAAATTTAGGTTCTGGAAATGCCAGGAGAAAAATCTGCAATTATCTTTCTACAAATGTCAGCCTGTACAGTGATTCTAGTATTTTTCTGAGTAACTCAAGAGTAGTGCTGTAGATATCCTCAAATTACAGAATTTATTCCTTGGTTAAAACCACACATGGAAATTTCAGGTCCCAAAAATAGTACTCTTAGGAAGAAATGTCAATGGGAGACCAGACCGTTACAATGGCAACGCCTTCTAAACATCAGTATTAGCCTTGATTCTACATGAAGTGGAACATGGCTGATTGCTGACTCTGCAGGGTATCTTTATCTTTTGGGAATCAGTTCACATTTCCTTCTAGACAAACCTGGATGATGATTTTTTTTTCCATGCCAAACTGGAAAGATATTGCTCTGTGGGGTTTTTACATGTGTTTAGTATAGAATGACTTTTAGGGAAACACAGAGAAGGCCCTATTTCACTGATTTTTACTTTTTAAATTGTATCAGAACTCACATTGACTTAAGTACTGAGTTTCACATAATTCTATTAAAAAGGAATTTTCTGCAAATAAATATTCGAGTGCTTAGCACTTTTTCAAAATTAGACCCATTTAATGGCCAGAAAAATCACTGAGCCATTAAAAACTGAACTCCAAAAATACATACCTGTCTTACATAAATCCCTGCACCTGAGGGTATCGCTGATCTGTATTTTCTTCAGTGTAACAAAACTTGGGTTTCATTCTGTCTTGTAACAATGGAACATTAATTGAGAGGATCAGAAGCATGCTTTCCAAAAGACACGTTTTGTCACTGCTGGTGAATTTCCTCCATGTTCCTTCATCCTGGGGCTTTAGAAGATGAAGGATGAATTAGTGGCTTTGATTTTTTCCACTTTTGTTTCAAAGGAAGAAAATATTTTCACTTTTTTATAAGGCTTATCAGGTAAACTCTATTAGAGTGCTTATTAGAGTTCCGATGACAGATATGCTTGAAAGGCACTTGGTCAAAAGACAGATTTCATTAAAATAAGTGATTCATGTTGCTGCATTTTCTTGTTGTAAAACCAATTTAAATTTTCTTGACCCTGCTGGCATTAATACACCTTAATTTGCTTACCTTTGTGACATAGATTTTGCTTAGTTTAATTTGGGTGGTTTGTGGGCTTGCAAATAGGAATGTAGAAAATGTATGAATAAGAATAATCAAATAGAGTTGCCTATATGGAGACATAAAAGCCTGACACTAAAGGAATGTCAGTAGGGGCAGGCACTTCAGTATGATTTTTTGAATGTTTCTGCTGATTTTGTCTCAGCAGTGGTGTAACATGAAAGGGGTTTTCCTAAGTATTGTTATTACAGGGTTCAAATATAAGTGACTTAACCTTTGAAGTAAAGGCCACGCATGGCTTCCATGTAGGTGGACTCATCATTATTCCTGATTTGTGTTTAATTTTCTGTGCCAAATGCTGATATGAAGTTTATGGAATTGAGTCCCCGTAGCCTATCAGTCACTGATGAAGTGGTGAACTTGGTGTCCCAAACCCATGTAACTGGCAGAGTACGAGAGATACTTGCTGTTCCCTGACTCCTGTTGCTGGCCACACAACATGTATCATCACTGCTGTACTGGACCATAACTCCTCTGTCTGCTTTAATCCCCACACTCCTGGACACCCCTTCTACTTGGGGATGACCAAATAACTTAGGTGCGCATTATTCATTCTGAAAGTCATTCCTCTTCTTTTTCTCTTCTCTGAAGAGGTGGGTAGCAGAATACAAGACAAAGACAAGGTTTAAGGCAGTTTAAGTTGAGGAGTTCTTTCAAAAACTCAAGCTGTCAGCCAGAAAGGGAAATCCAGGGCCACACAATTGAGGTGGAGATCCTCACCAGCTCCTTGCAGGTAAGTGAAAGTGTGTCCTGCTAATGCAGGCCAATCTCAGAGTTTATCCTTTCTCTCCCAGCTGTCAGGATTTCCTAAAGCATTTCCTGGGTAATCCAGCCCCAGGCATCAAGGAGAGGAGAGTCAAGAGTATCCCAGGCTGTCAGAGAGGTACAAGAAAATTTATGCCCTCTGAATTTTCTCTGCTTACTCTTGTTTTCTTTCATATCTCTCCATTTGTTTTGTGGCTTTCAATGTGTAAGATCCATTTCTTCTCCCAGCAAAGTCATTAGGTGTTTGTCATCCAGTGGGACCAGGAATAAATTGTAATTGCGAAGCTGCCAAGCTGATCCTTCCAAGTGTTATCTTCATTTTTATTTTTTAATTTTTCTTTTAACTAAAAAAAAAAAAAAAGCAAATACATGTGAATAAAACTTGAACTTATTCATTCAGCCAAAGGCAAATGGTTCATTTGGAGGCAGCTGTAGGGAAAGCAAATACTTGAAAAGTTGCATTTAAAAATTGTGAGTAAAGATGCAGATGGGTCCTGGTTTTAATCCAGAAATTCATTATTTCAGGTATACCAGGCTGTGGGAGACCTAGGTTCAGTTCTTTCACCTATCTGGAAGAATTTGAAGCCATATTTCTGGCTTTCCAAGGGAGGGCTTGACCTGCAACCAGCTTCTAGAGAGTCCTAGATGTCCTCATCTTAGACCCTCACATTGATTCAGTTCGGCTCTGTATAAATAGACCTTTGTTAGGGCAAGGTTCAGAAATGAGGGATATCCTCCTGTCTGAGTGAGTGAACTGACCATCGTGCTACAGAAATTCTGATCTCTGCTTCAATAACTATATTCAACTACTTTATGTGTTAACACTTCGATTAGGGGTTGAGGGAATCATGTCTCCACCATCAGTAGCGTCCTTGGACTAGTAGGTACCAACGCAATGTACTTGATACCTCCTTAGAAAAGATCAGCGTTTTCCAGGAAGGAAGACAAGACTTGAATACAAGTCCTCTTCTGACCAAGGTGGGTGTGTGGTTACCCATTCATCATGCATATATGTCCTCTCTTTTTATGAAGAGCCTACAGAGGTGCAGTATTTTTTCTAAGACATCAATACAAAGGGAGACAAATAAGTATGGACGAAATGGAGAGGCTATATTTCAATTATTGTCCTTTGTGAAATGCAGTCCATGTGCTCGGGCTGTAAAAGAATCAGTGCATACAGTCCCTAACAGATTTTGTGTCAGAATCAGACTGCTGAATTATCTTAATTGTCACCTTTTACCTTTCATTGAAATGTGATCAACTAAATTGCTTTTTAGCAGTGGGTATGAGAAATTGCTGCCTGGTTCTCACTCACAGCCAATCGGCTGATTTACTTTCTTTATCCCCTTTATTTCCTTTTGCAGGGAAGGCTGCTTCTCCCCCATCAGCCCAGAGGCATGTCCCCTTGTGCAGTCTTTCATGTGCCACAACCGATCATTCATCCTGGATGGCCATGTGCAGCTGAAGACAGGTCTGCAAACCCAGGAACGACACCTTTTCCTCTTCACAGACCTTCTGGTTGTTGCCAAGTCTAAGTGAGTATGACACCTCAGGCACTGCTTCTACAGAGCAGCCCCTTTTCTTGGTGGAGCATAACATGGATTTCCATAATATGTTTTTAGTATCTAATCTTCTCTAAATCATGAGGAAGTTTTTTATTCAGTCAGTGGAATTTAGGCCACCGTTGAAAACCCCATAGCCATAGAGGAATTCCAGAATGCTACATTTTAAAGAAGTATCAGATATTTTGAATATATTGCTTCCATTGTATCATCTTCCCTTCTTTGGGAGTGCAGTGTCATAGAACAGACTCACTGGTGCTTGACTCTCCATTGTGCTGCCTTCAACTGCCTGTTGTGTTTGAGACAGGTCATCTTCAGACCAATGTTTTGTCACAGAGATGTTAGAGGTCTTAATGCTTACCTGGGAGCTGCTTTGATACACACCAGTGATGAGCAGCTATATATAAAGAGAGATTGCACTTGGCATTGCAGTGTCTGCCTCTAGGTTGTGCCGTGCCAGGAGGGGAAGGGGAAGAGAAGTGATGCTGAGCAGCTCATGTGTAATCAGGCTTGCTGCTGAGCTCTGATTATTCACTCTACCATTCACAATTAAATCAGATTTACAAGCTGTGTCTAGCATGCCAGCTTCATGCAGCATTTGTGGTTTAAGGCAGTTTTAGAGGGTGCTTTCACTTGTTATGGGTTATGGGGAAATAATAATAAAAATTCCTGATGCAGCTTCATTCTCTGTTAGGCACTGTGTTTGTGGTTTCACAGGGTGGGTAATCTTGATGTGAATCCTGGGCTTTTGCAATGTGTCTTTTCGCTTAAACAATTAGTTCAGAGGCTTCTGGGAAAAGACAGAATAACTCTGTGTTTTCTGTAGAAATCTGAGCTGTGTCCATTTGAATCACACATGGTGAACGTAACCTCCCCCCAGCTGAACACCCTCACTTGATGTGATGTGACAACACACAGGATATTTTACCCAAAACATGTTTCACTATGAGTGGGTGGTGAACATAAGGATATTTAGGGGAAATCTTGCTGTTCTACCAGCTCTAGTAGTAATAGCATTGTTACTGTATTTGTTTATGTTTGTGTTTTGTTTAGGGTGGGATTCAACTCACCTAAATTAAGCTTTAAAATGTTAAATACTTGTAACATACCCAGGCTTGTAGGCTCCTCTTATAGTCACCGGGGGAAAACCAGCACCTTTCTGCAGTGAACTCACTTGACCCTGAAAGACTGTCAGTGGTGGGTAAGGGGAGTCATGCTTCTGGCAGTCTCTCACTCTGTCCGCTGGCTATTCAATGGGCATAGTCCAATAGCTTAGCTCCTAAACTGTAGAAGACTAAAGTGAGGAGGGATGAATCCCTCCCTCCCTGGTCAGTGTGCTGAGCAGAAGCAATGTTACAACTGCAGGCTGAGCTGCACATTACCGCAGGTTGGTTTGAGTCTCAATGGGACTATTTGCATAGAAAAGCACTGTTTGGTGTAACCACTCCAAAATCTGGTCCCAGGGAGTACTAGCAGTTCTTCCAGCATTTGATTCAATATGGTGTATGATCTGCAATATTTGAAGAAGGAAGAGAACAGACTGTGCTTCTGCATGTGAAAAAGGGGGGGGGGGGGGGAGAGGACTGTTAAGTTTATAATAGAAAAAAAGAGTTTTTAGTAGGTTTTATTTCTTTATTAAGTGATTACTTATTATGGATGAGGAAAGGAAAGAGTAGAAAGAGAAGAACAAGATTGGCAGAAGGGTGGGAGGAGGGGGGGGGGGGGGGGGGGGGAGGAGGAGAAGTCTTAGCTAGAAATGGTAAAAATAGTATTTTGAGTGATATTACTTCATATATTTTAAAGAACTAATTGGAATGCTCTCTCTACAGCTGCTCTGCCAGCAATTAAAGCATCAGAGCTGTCACT
Organism: Psittacus erithacus; assembly: GCA_009867235.2. Classification (NCBI taxonomy): domain Eukaryota; kingdom Metazoa; phylum Chordata; class Aves; order Psittaciformes; family Psittacidae; genus Psittacus; species Psittacus erithacus. The sequence continues at coordinate 78,946 of WYDI02025371.1, read as the reverse complement.
AATGAATGCTACTTAAAAATCAGCATTTTTAAAGCTATCTCACACTAAAATATAATCATAGAATCAGAATTCTCAAGGTGAGACTAATTACCCTATAGTTCCCTGGGTCTTCTTTTTTCTTCCTTTTTAAAAGCTAGGGCTATGCTTCCCCTTTCCCAGTCAGTGGGGACTTCACCCAACTGCCATGACTTCTCAAATATGACACATAGTGCTTAGCTACTTCATCTGTCAGTTCACTCAGGACCCTTGGATGAAGGCCTCTGACCAAAGGTGCTCTTCCCATTCTCTGACCCCATCAGCCCCTATTAGACCAGGTTTCTCAAAGTGAGTTCCGTGGTCTAAGTAACTAAAGCCCTGGCTGTGACACCAGTGCCATAACCTTTGATTTGATAGATTTGACTGGCCCTTTCCAACCCCTTCTATTTTACTGAGAGGATTGATGCAAAAGCCACACTCCAGAGTCCCTTGTCAACGCCCCCAGGGCTCTGTAATTCTTGATACTCCTCAGACTGCTTCTGTATTACTGGTGCCCATGTGAAACAACAGCAGTGGATAATAAGTCACTATATGAGGTTTGGTACTCTCTTGGTGACATCCCTGATATGAGCCCCTAGTAAGCAGCACGCCTCTGTACAGAGTGTGTCAGGTCAGCAAATGGATGCTTCCTTATCTCTCAGAAGAGAGTCACCTGCTGCTGTCACACATCACCTTCCCTCAGCTGCACTGGTTGTAATGTGGGAAGCAGATGGGGCTGCCCTACTCGGCTCTAGCAGTTCTCCTGATGGGTCTTTTCTGTTCATTCTGTGGAATGGTGAAGCAGTTCTGCAGGGGCAGCTCAGGCCTTGGGGGTGGTCTCTTCTTCTTGCAGGTCCTTGCCATTGCAAGCTTGCATTCTCCTGCCCCCCGCCCCCATTTGTGCCCTTGGGGGAGTTTCTGGCTGTTTAGCTGCGGGCTATGTCACTGCAGACTACCCTTGGAACCAACTATCTAACTCCTCCTCAGCCTTCCTGGTGTTATGCAGCCTGCTCATACCATTGCTGATTCCTAGAGGGAAAACCTGAGTTGCTGCTGATTTGTTACTGACTTTTTAATAGCAGATGCAGAGTCAAGACAGCAGGTCACGAGAACAGAATTAATGATGTAATTGAATCCAACTTAACTTCAGAATTATTCCTTGTGATACTCTTTGTAAAATTTGTGATACTCTTGTGTTAAGTAGTTTCAGCTTGGGGCACGTGAACATCTAAGATACCTTAGGTGCAGCGCCGCACTGTGCTGGTGTCAGCTCAGCTGCAGGCATCCAGCCACTGTACAAGGGGAGCTTGTGTAATTAGACTTCATATGATCAGCAAGCAGGTACAAGTTTTTCCTAAAGAGAACAAGTATCTTGTGTCCTCTGAGCTGCTGAGTAAATTCCTGCACAGCACTGAGCTCCTGCTTAAAGGCAGCAGATTGGCATTGCTCCCATGGAAATTTGGGAAGACTAAGTCCTCTCCACAACCAGTCCATATATGACTTTGGACAAGGTGCCTGTAGATTCATTTTCTGGTACTTTCTAATCATGTTTGAAATGTAGACTCTTATCTTTTCAGATCATGCATTATCCCAGCTTATAAAAATAAGAATAATACATGCTGTGCTTCTCTCTCTGCTGCCATGTCCTTTACTGCCTTTGTGTGAGGATTAAATCAAAAATTAATTGATTGAAAGAGGTTTTTCTCACTAAATCAATATTAAGCATGTAAAATGTTATACTGTTTTCTATATATTGGTTAGATTTCTTACAGAGAACGTGTTTTTTTATTTATCAGAGTAAATATTTCAACAACCTGTCAGTTCAATAATCAAGTTTTCTCATGTAAGTTTTTTTGTGGAGGCATAGAGAAATGCCTTCTTATTTCTCCACTGTAATATGTACATGCATATATACATATATAACACATGCATTTTTAGGTTACTTTCCGAATGGGGCTGAACAGAAATTATTGGTTGAGTGCATACATGGCACTACGATACCGATCCTACAGTAGATCCATTAATGCTTTTGTCAGAGGGTCCTATTTAAGGAGATTAGCAACTCTAGTGAGAAGTTAATCTTCCATCTGTTATCGGCCACAAGGTATCCAATTGCTACTTACAGAACACAAAGGAACTAAGTTTACTCTACAGAGGTGGCATAATTTGGGGTGCATCAATACCCTCACCATTGATGTTTATGATTTTTCTGTTGATTTTAGTGGACTCTGGATCTGGCTGGTATTTATAGTGTAACATTTGCAAGGGGACTTATTTCCTTAAGAAAATATAAATCCTCATTAGATTGTTACTCTTAGCATTTTTCAGATGTTCAGTCATGCTGCTTCCTTAGTGATGATGTATTCATTTCTAGAGGTAATGCTTTGGCACTTAAATAGAATACCCACATTTTACAAATGCTGAGAACTCGTGGACTGCATAAAGAACATGGCAGACAGAGATAAAATTATACTTCAGGCTCTTCAGATGCTAATGGAGACTCCTGTTTCAGCACCTCTGGAAACCAGGCCACTTGAATACTGATAATAGCTGAGAGCTGTGACTAGACATGGCAAACAGGGTAAGAATATACATCAAGCATGATTGGAGAACATCTTTATGCTTCTGCCAATACCCTGCTGAACCCGCTACTGGCACTGTAGGGGTCTGGCTTTATGAACTGTAAATGCTAAAAATGTGAAACAACATGTAGAGAGTTCACTGTACTGGATAATGGGAAAAAGAAATTGAGGAGAAAGGGAGAGTCAACACATGGATTCGGTGCAGTAAGACCAAGCATCCATTTATTAACATCTACATTAGAATTCACAGCTGTATTTTTTTCTGTTTAATCTACGTATTCACAGTTCAGTCTGTGGTCAGTTACAGTTATTTCTGTATTCTTGATAGGTCTTGTTGTATCACAAACTGGTTTGTTGACAAACATGTTGAAATGTTCTCCTGTATTCTAAATTTCTCTTGTAGGCCCCCTTTAGGTATTGGAAGGCTACTCCAAGGTCTCCCCGCAACCTTCTCTTCTCCAGGCTGAACAAGCCCGACTCTCTCTGCTGGAGAGAGGTGTTCCAGCCCTCTTGATCATCTTAGTGGCCTCCTCTGGACTCACTCAAGCAGGTCCACAACCTTCTTGTGTTGATGACCCAGAGCTGAACACAGAACTGCAGGTGGTGTCTCACCAGAGCAGAGTAGAGAGGGAAAATCACCTTCCTTGACCTGCCGGTCACCCAGCATATGGTTGGTTGCTGGACTGCAAGTGCACACTGAAGCTGGCTCATGTTGGGCTTCTTGTCACCCAGCATCCCCAAATCCTTCTCATCAGGGCTGCTCTCAATCCATTCTCTGCCTAGCCAGTATCTGGGGTTGCTCTGACCCAGATGCAGGACCTTGCACTTGGTCCTGTTGAACTTCATGAGGTTCACACTGGCCCACCTTTCAAGTGTGTCAAGGTCCCTCTCCTGTTTAGAGGTAAGAATGTCATGCAGGACTGTGTCAAAGGCTTTGCACAAGTCCAGATTGATGACATCAGACACTCTTCCCTTATTCACCAGTGCTGCAACCTCATCGTAGAAGGCCACTGAATTTGTCAGGCACGATTTGCCCTTAGTGAAGCCATGTTGGCTGTCACCAATCACCTCCTTATTTTCCATGCGCCATAGCATAGCTTCCAGGACAGTCTGCACCTTGGTGCCCATTGCCGGGTATCAAGGTGGGACTGACCAGCCTGTAGTTCCTGGGTCTTCCTTTTTTCCTCTTTCTAAAAACGGAGATTATTTCCCTTTTTCCAGTCAGTGGGAACTGACTCAGTTTAGCTGACGATGGTGTTTTAGTTTAAAAAACACATGAACTTGAGATGGTATTTTACAGCAATCTAATTGAAGTGCACCTTTTGCCAGGTGTGATATACGCTGATGGTCCTTTCTTGCCTATCACTGTAAATGCTGCTGGGTTATTAGTGGTGTACTACCCCATTACAGCTGTTAGCACAATGTCAGCTGGACTCCTCACACCAGTCAGGGTACTGCAAGTTCATGTATGTCCTCTGTAAAACTGCAAGGTTCAAATGCTTTCACGTTTCAAACTGTATCAGTTCAGCCTGTCCTAAATCAAATACCTTGTAAATGAGACTAGTCTCAGGGAAGGTAGTCCATGTGTATCAAAGCCCTAAGAAACTGCTTACCTGGCATATTTATTTATAGAGTACTAATCACCATGCCTGGCACTGTCCCCATCCACATTTGCAACACAGTGATGAGCTGACATGCTCTGGCTTGCAGTTCTTGGATTAGAAGGGCAGTATGTTTTCAGGGAGGGGACTGCTTTCCTCCAGCCTTTCCCTGCTGTCCCAGGAGAACCGTAGCTCAGGTAATTTAGGCTGCAAGGCTTGAAGTGAGTGGCTGTTGCATTGCTACAGAGCTGGACTGGCTTTGTGAGATTTTACTGGATTCACACATAGCGCTGGTGCCCACCAATCCTACAAAGGAAGCAGACTTATTGTAAGGAAGTAAGTGGAAGAAAAGAGTTGAAATTAAAATTGAAAATTCTGTAAGTTTGACCTTTACTTTTAGTAGGATAAAATACAAGAATGGGGAAATTTTGAGAAATTGGGGAAATTACTTATTTTCCTTGTAGATGAATGGATAGTTTGAGAATGCATGAAGTCCTGGCTCATTCTCCAAGTGGTATGGGCCTAAAGCTACTGTGGCTAGTTTGTGAAGGCTGTATGTGTCCTGTGCTGTAGTTAAAGGCACAAATGACAGTTTTCTGCTTTCTTAAGGATTGCTTTATTTGCTCTGGCCTAGTTGCCACTACTTAAACTCACCATAGTTGTTGACTCTGGTTCTAAGCAATCCAGCTATACTATTAACTACACAATGGCATTAAAGTCACTGAGAGACGAACACAAGTGGCAATCTTTGTCTGCTAGCACGATTTGGAGGGGAGCTCTAGACATGGTCAGAAGTTTTCCCCTGAAAAGGAGGACTGTCCAGAGGTGGCATATGCAACCTATTTATCCCGCATATAAGATATCTGTTGATATAATTTAGATGAGAAATCAATACATTTTTTATATGCAGCCCAAATAAAGCATTATTTTCTTTAAAGCAGAAATACTTCTTCCATCAGCTCCAGTGCAAGCTTCTCACGTGCCTGAAGGGAGAAGAAACTCGTGAGTTGTTTAACCTGCCTGCTGTGTTTTCATGTGTGTAACATACCTGTGAATTTCTGCCGGCAGGTCGCACTCTCATTTCAAACTGAAGTGCCAAGCGCGTCTCTGTGAGATGTGGACAGCGTTTTGTACAGATGAAGTTTGTGAAGGCAGCACAGACCCAGACAGGTCCTTTGTTTTGGGCTGGCCCACCACAAACTGTGTGGCAAATTTCAGGTAAGAATTGAGTTGTTTTGTTTACCAAGTTACTTACATGTTTTTAGGCTGACAGGTAACAAGACTATCACAGATTCAGTTTCAGCACCAGTTAATATGGGAAACAGGAACTCACTGATTCTTAAAGCCGTTCTTTCTACTGTTGCGAGCAAGTAACTTACCCTCCATGCCTCATCTTCTGTCTCTCTGCAAATGTGGCAGGGATGTCACTTATGACTTATAAATTTGAGAAAATCAGTGATTTGGCAAAGCACTGTCTGTGCTGCAAACTTGCTCAGTGGAAATTCTCTTTTTTTTGGTATAACTTTACAAACACCTTAGCTAATTAATAAGATGAACTACAAATAGTAAACAGCCAAACTAGTGAAAGGATCAAAGAGACTCTCATAGGACACACTTAAACAGAAGAGCTTGTATTGGAAGTAGCAGCAGACATACAGTGAAATAGTGACCTTGTCCTATTTCTCTTTTGAATTTAATTGTGCCAGAGAAAATGTCACAATTGCTCTTAAAGCAGAATCTCTGAAGAGAGAAAGATTTTTGGTCTGTCTTTCCAGCATTGACTGTAGGACACATAAGGGCTCTAGAGGTAATTTCAGTGATTAGGCTAATTTTAGTCTCAGCGGGAGGGCTCTGTCGTCACTTTGGATAAGGGAGGGCACCATCCCCCTGAAATCCCAGCTGCTTAGCCCAGTAATTTGGCTGAGTCTTGGAAAATGCATTTTCCTCTTTACCAAGAGAGAGCAAAAGCTGATGCATGCAGCTTAATTTGTATGTCACATTATCTATACCCAAAGAGAATGCTGCGCATAAACTGCTCTCTATTGAGCTGGTTTTGCTGTTTATGGTTTTTTTACGTAATAGTCTGGAAACAAAGCTGAAATTTTCTATTGATTTTCAATTGAACTCTTGCTAATAAACATGAGCTTTGATCTAGAAACAGCATGTAATCCTTTATAACTATCAGAAAGCAGTTCAACACGATAGCAATAGCTTCAATAAAACAGAATCAGAGATGTTATAGAAGTGAAATTATTTTTGTCTGGAGGTAGACATGCAAATCTGAAGTGCCATGCATGAGTTTGTAGATACATAACCTCCAGAACTGAAGCAGCCAAAGCACAATCACTTTTTTACTGTTCAGATTGAATTCCCTACACAGCATCATTCAGTAGGTGTGCAGTTCCCTAAATGCCTGTTCTGAAAATCTGAAGAACTTGATTTGCAGAAGCAGCAGTGGGAATAGCAGTTACCTCATCTGGGGCAGGACTGAAATCAAGAAAGTTGAAGCAAAATTAGGTTAGATTCTTTACACTATCCTATTATTAGCTACATTTAACTAGACAACTTTGTATCCTTGAAAATATAAAAATGAGGTAATGATAAATGAGATAAGCCCTAAAATGTCCAAGGTTAATCTTACTAAGTACAATGGGACCTTTTTTCATTGTGGCTTATGTGTACTTTGTGATGTGGTGATAAACCAAGTAACAAATAAGAAGAGAATTACACTAGTGAAAGTGGAAAGAAGTCTATATGACTGAGGAAATACCTTTAAACTTTTGAACTCAGCTCTTATTTTAAAGTGCTCTCCTTTTCTATTTGGACATTAAGAAGTCAACCCATTTCCTACAGAATTTACTGGTAAAGCTTTAATTTCTGTGATAAAAACGGATAGCTGGGGCTTTTGATCTCTGTGGCAGGCTTTTCAGTTGATTTTGCAGGGAAACAGATACTACATTTAAATCTGGAAAAACCTTTTAGTTCTTGTAGCTATTTATGGAAATTGCAGCCAAGAAGCAATTCATTTCATCATGGTTTATGAAAGGGTTAGTTTGGTATTAGAATGATGTCTGATTTGTCCCTGTTTCTCTGTAATTCTTGCAGGTCTGCAGAACAGAAGGAAACATGGCTATCTTTTTTGCAAAGGTACTTTATTATGTAGTCTTTGAAGACACTGAAAATAGTCACAGTCATCTAGACCAGTGATTCCCAAGCTGTGGTGCCTATGCCATCATGATAGATGACAGACTCTTTCAAAGTGACATTAAGAAAAAAGCCATCTCAGGTCTTCCCCTGTATAAGATACTATATGCCATTCATGCAATGATCCCTGCGCAAGGAGGGGAATGCTTCCCTGTGCCTGAACATGGCTCAGCACAAAACTGGAGTGATTCCTATCACACATGGTTCCTTCCCTAGGCAGCTGTAGGAGCCTCTGCCACCATTGCTCTAGTTGAGCCTGTGGCTTTTTCCATGGTGATGGTATCTAAACAATCCCAGCTCAGGAAACTCAGCTCTAATATATCTGCTGCTCATGGCCAGCTGGATTTTGGTCTTACAAAATGTACCCCAAGCTGGAGGGTATCATGGGGGGGTTTGCATAAATAGAGCTGTCATAGTGTTTGGACAGAAAACTACTAGTAGTGGTTTTGTTTTGTTTTCTGGTCACATAGTTCTGCTGGTTGAGGTTGGTGTTCCTAGGGTTAAGCCATCCTTGCTGAGGATGATTTCTAGTTCTGTCTTCTGCTGTTCAGTCCTTTGAACAACGGAACGTAACTGAGTCCAGTAGGAGCCTGTAGTGCAGACTGAGGCATCACAATGATGGTTAGTTTTAGCTTGATTTATTTAAATCTAGTTTCTCTGTTGCTTACTCTGATGTCTGCAATGAACTTTAATACAACAGGGCATTACTGGAAGCCAACAGTCAGCATCCCTTGTAGATACTGCTGGATGGTTTCCTGTCATCAGATGTCTTTCTACTGCTGTACTTCTGCAGTCTGCTCCTTATCCAGTTACTTCTTGATTGTTATTTAAATCTCTGTCTTGCTATTTATGTTTACAATATTAAAAATTTACTTGTTTTTTACTTGTTTTGTCAGTCGAATAAGAGAAGAGAAGGAAAAAGACTATCCTAAAAGCATTCCTCTGAAGATAATTGCAAAGGACATGGGAACTTGTGCATATGTAAGTGCTCTTGAGCTAAACAGGGGTCTAAACCCACATCCTGTATGAGTGCTAGTCACCTGTAAATCTGTTAGATTTTGGGAGAGTTCCTTTGGTTTGCAACCTCTTTTAAGGATCCTGACCCTTAAAAGACTTGGCATATGTAGCCCCGAAATGTTTGTTTCTTCTGTTTAATACATGAGTTCCGTTTTAAAGACAGTGTGCTTGGTAAGGAATACTGTTTCTGGCACACAAACTAAAGACTGTACAGTATGAAGTCCTGAGAAACATCTCTAGCGGAACTTATGCATCAGCATCTTCAGAGATGCCAGTACAATGTACCCTTTTTTTTTGCTTGGAAAACTGATCTAAACCCGCAGCTGCCTTCATTCAATTCTCCAAAGTAGCAGAGTGTTGTATTGTTTATAATGATTGTAAGTCAGTAAAGCTTCGTATATGAAAACTCTGAAATTGCCTTTAGCAATCCACCACACCGCAAAGTAGTTTTTCATCTACTAACTGATGCTGGTAAATGTATAGGCACAGAGTAAATTGTTAAAGAGTGGTCATCCACAGGGTGAGTTGCACCTTTTTTACTAAGTAATTTAAACTAATTTCTTGCATGTAGCCAGTTCCCTAGGGATACCCTCGCATTCAGTGATAATCCATCCATTCTTCCTCTGCTTCTTACACATTTGTCTTTTCTTTCCAACTGTGTTTGTAAGATCTGTATTTCATGCTCAGAAGCCTAAAGAGCATTTGCAAGGAATGCAGAAATTTTCACAGAAGTTAGGTTTGTTGGAAGTCTTTGCCCCGCAGTGAGTCTCCTCTTAGGACTCTGTATTTGCATAGACCTAAGGATAAAGGAGTCTGCCTTTTTCTTTCCCAGAAAATTGCTATTAAGGTAAACAATAATAGTTAGAATTGCCAGGTTGCCAAGGCAAATGTTAATCAACAATAATTGTGATTGATAGTTCAAGTGCAGGACTGAAGTACAAGGTGTGTTCAGATGTAATGTCTATAAATCGTACATGCACCCGGGTGTGCACTCTTGTACCAGATTTTGTTTGGGTTTTTTTAAATGTCTTTTCTCCTTAGCTAGAATTAGCTCATGTACCAAATATAGTTTCCTGATCCCAACAGTCGTAGAAATGACACACTGTAGTCTAGATATCGATAATAAAACAGAGGAGGAGCAGATGGAAACTTCATGATGCAAATAGTTCTTATGGCACCATGATCCCTGTGCTACAACAGCTGGAGATGCCCAAGAATTATTTCATTTTTGGAGGGTAGGGAAGACTGCATAAAGGCACAAACCATTTTATAATATTCTGGCCAAGAGCAGAACTTATGCAAATGTGCTGACCTACTCCCGAGAGCCAGATGTCATTGCTTCAGGTGAATGTTAAATATTTTATGGTCTGAGCCTTCAAACATGTCCCGAAGCAAAATATACAGTATTCATCCTGCTTTCCTTTGATTGCCATGGCAGCTTGTTACCATCAGGGACTTACACAAATGTACAGCTCAGATATCTTCTAAATGCAAAATGTCTTGGGGTTGTTTCACCTGAGCATCCTATGGCCAGTATACAACTGATATCCTGCAAAGGGTAGCAGGGTATAGCAAACTGTCTTGGTACTGGCAGCGAACACTGACATCCCGGCTCTGCCACCTTCCCATCTTTGGGCCATTGGATCTGTGTTGGTGTTTTGTTGCAACAGGCATGCGCTTGTTCTGCCAAGGCTTTAGGCTGGCCAAAAACCATCTGCAATCCAAAAGCTGTGGAGTCGTTAGTGAAGCCAAACCAGCATGCCTCTAGAGATGGCTTAGTAACTTGTGCTTCATGTGTGGGGGCTGCCTGTCTGCTTGGAAGTGAGGCCAGCATGAGTGTGATGGTGCAAGCAAAAACCTCTCTAGGCACACTCTCCACACTTGTTTTTGCTTCTGCAAGGTGATAGTAGTGGTGCTGCCACATCCTAGCAGGGCTGAGGATGGTGTCATTAATCTTGATGTGTTTGAAACATGTTGCCCTACATAAGAGCAACCCATGGTGCCTAGGTACAGAGCATTCCCCAGCTGTATGGGAGTTATACTGGTGCCAGGCAGCAGGTGCTGAAAACTCACTCTTGAAAGACTGCCTTGTGGAAAGTGGCACTTCCTCCAACACAAAGCTTGGTGCTCTAGCTATTTAAAATGTTTCTGCTGATCCATGCTTTTCCATACTGCCCATCAGCATATTCTGGAGGATGCTGGAGAGGTAGTGTTTTAACTAGAAGACTACTGAGAGGAAGTGCTTCTGGTCTTAAGCCAAGTCTAGGTTTGAGAAATCTATATACAATGTGGTAACAGATATAGAGATGAACAGCCTGTGTACAGTATTTTCTTACCAGGGAGATCTTCAGTTGAAAAGGACAGAAATTATTAACAATTTGTATGAAAGCCTCTTATTTCACTGAAAAAAAATCACTGAAGTGTTTCACTTTTTGAAAGGAAACTTCAATTAATCAAACCATTACATTTCTCTTATGCAGTGTCTAAAGTGCAGTTAGTGGCTGTTTCTTTTTGCATGTTTTAACGTGGAGGTCTTGTTCCCACTAATCATGGCATTCTCTCTTCTGCTGGAGCTGCTGGGGAAGCAGGGAGCAAATACAGGAAGTATGTGGCAGAGGAATCAAACCTCAGTCTCAGATACCTGGATCTTTATGTATGTAGTATAACTTATTTATCAAGTATAATTTTAATAGGATACTCTCAATTTTTCCAACAATGAATTGTGCATGCACTTCAGATACTCTGCAAATCCAAATTTTTAATGCCACTTTCCTCTTCTTTTTTCTGTTCACAGTCAAAAACCCTAAGTGTAACCAATGTTGATACAGCAAATGATGTAATTCTGATGGCCCTGCAGCAGCTGGGAATTTACGTAAGTCCTTGCATGACTTTTAATGAGTCTTTTTGTAGCCACTTTTAATAATAAAATCTTCTCTTGCACTCTTTCAGAGTTTTGGGATATGAACATTAATTAAATCCTTTATCATAGCAATTCAGTGTTGTTGAAATGAAGCAAAAGTACCTTGTTAATATATAGACCTCCAGAGATCATCGAGTGCCTTAAAAGTTTTGAATAAATCGCTCATCTCTGTAAGGGATCTGTCATGTTTGAAGTTGCTTTTAAATCCGTTTTGCTGATGCCTCAGAAGAGATACTGTGACAAATGAAGTGAGAGTCTGATACAGCTCCTTTGGCATACTTCAGTGTGAACAGGAAACCTACTGACCTGCTTGTTAGCTGGTTTCAAAATGTGCAAACATGCATGATCAGCTGTGTTCCCAGATGACAAGTACAAGCATTGCTCTCAAGTGTCCAAATCAGACACTCTAAATATCCATGGACTGTTAGTGTTATGTGAGATATGAATGTATCTGGGTGATTGCATAGAATCTGAATGCACCCAATGTAAGCAATGTTCTGAAACTGTTTTGGAAAAAAGCTTTTCCAGGACTTAGGATAGCACGGGGTAGTGCACCAAGTAGATGCAACAATTCCTTGTAGACAAAGTATTGCCTCAACTGGCTCCTTTTGCTCTAAATCAGACAAGGTAGTGCCTCAGGTGTAGTAATGAATCAGTGCCAGGGACAAGAATTCTGGTTCCCTTATGTGTCTCCAGCCAACACCAGTGGTCACAGAAGCTCCTGGATGACAGCTTTTTAACTGACCTGTCAGTCTACCGTAACAAGATTTTTCTAATTATCTTACTCTTGATGCATGTGTTGATCCCATTGCATGTAATCTGACAAGTATTTCCTTACCACAGCCCTCTATGTGAAGAGTCAAATAAGACCAAAATGCCACTGTTGTGGATCCCCCCAGCAACAGTTGAAGCAATCACAGAATATGCCTTCTCTAGCATTCATTATCCCTAATTTATACAGGCTTTTAATGGATACAGGGGCCTATTTTGCTAGCTTGGTATTTCCTAGGCACAGCAATTTCTGTGTAGCCATCTTATGGCTCAGACATGCCCTTTTCACCAGGGGTAGGGCTCTAGTCTGAGCTCAGGATACAGCAGTCTGCCCATTTAAGGTAACTCTGGAGTTGATGGAGGGACTAGAAGGTGAAAAGGATAAGATGTGAGTCAAAATTAGGATTTTAATTGCAGATTGTCTCCCCCAAAAAATCAAAACAGATTATGCCATATTACAGTTGCAAGCCTTCATTATGATGTGCTTCATTTTTACCCATTTTATGGGTGTCATTCACACGCATTTTGTGTTCAGCAAAGCAAGAAAATGGTAGTATTGGAAGAGAATATTTTGCTTGAAATGAGCGGGAGGAGGAGCTGGTTAGCTTTCAGCTTTGTGTTCTTTGTGTGTATAACAATCAACCCTTTCCTTCTTTTTACACATTTATTTTGAGCAGAAAAAGAATGAAAGCACTCCAAAATATCTACAATCTTGCTTGCAGAATTATTTACCCAAGAAATATACTACCTTTTTTCACTGCATCTTCATAGCATGAAGTCTTTTTCATTAGATGCATATCATAAGATTAGCAATAAAATCAAACAAGCTAAATAAATGAAGCTGTAGCCTGTGTATCAGTCAAGCACCCAACCCCCTCGGAGGATCGTTCTGGCTGCAAAGAAGCTTTTCCTTATGTGCTGTCTTAAGGATTTTTATTTATGTCCAGAGAGAACCACTTGAAAGGAGCTATATGACTTTTCAATGGCAATTATAAAAACTACATTTCACATGTTGTGAGATTAATGGGGCTATTACTTTGGCTGAGTTCACTCTGGTTTAACACAACGGGGGTTTTCGCTCTGTGGTTTCTCTGGTAAAATGACAACTAGTTTGTGAAAAATGGCACTGATCATCTGTTCCAAATTATCAAGTGGGGCAGAAAGGGCCTTGGGTTTCCCGGCTCTGTAAGTGCCCTTGCTGATTTTTCTGGGACAGTCACATTTATACTGACAAATGGCTTCATAAAGCCCATAAAGGACAGCATTTGCAGTCAAGAGATGAGCAGTCTGCCTCCTGAAACTGTGCTTACTAGAGCTTCCCCTTTCCCTGCTTCCCCTTCACAGCAATGAACCCTTTCATATATATATTTTAAAGGAAAAGTAAATACCCTTTCTTGAGCTCCTCAGCTGTATTTATTTGCTTCTGGCTGCTTGCCCTGAGGCATCAGAGATGTCTCCAAAGCCTATTTATTTTCCTTCTGCCCCCTACTAGCTAACTTAGCAGCAGTGCTAATATGGGTCAGAAAGCTCTGTCAGTCAGAGAGCAAACTGCGAAGGCTTTATTGGGTGTATCAGCATTACACCAGGTGTGTGCAGCAAGCTGATAGTCTCAAGAGCTTTGGGACACTGGTTGAAGGTCCAGACAATGCAGGATAGTGGGCAAATCTGTTTAATAGGAGGTAGGATTTAATTTTAGAGCTAAACAGTTACTGTCATGAGGCATTTATCACCTTTTGTAGCCAAAAAACTTTAAAGATTTTAATTATCCTGATTTAGCAGTGTCACTGAAAAGGGATTTAGGTGTAATAGATCACTTTTTGTACAGTATATTTATCCATTTGCTATTACCTTTTGCCTTGAGAGCAGTTTATATTAAATGTCATTCTTTTTACTTCTATTTTCTCAGCTTCGTATCTGAAATAATGGACTATCCTTCTTTTTCAATTAAACTGCAACACTGACTTGTATATTTATGTTAAAGGCAATATTTAGAATTTGCTTTCAAATTATCAATTTTACACAGCTTTTCCCAAGTATGTTCACATTCCCCAGTCCTCTGGAAATTGTCTCCTTTGATGTAAATTTATCATCTCCATTGTAAATTTTAAGAGAGCTCAGCAGTCTTAAAGCACCATCCAAGCCCTTCCACACAAAAGAGCTGCACAAAAGGGCCAACGGCAGCCCTGTGGGGCAGTCTGGGGGCAGCGCTGAGTGCCAGGAGCCCCTTGAGTGTCATCCTCGCCTTGGCATCAGCGTGGGCTCAGGTCTCAGGTGAAGGTGCTCCTGCCCTGCTCTGCAGCACAGGGCATGGGATGCTGCTGGCTGGTTAGCCTGAGCTCCCCCTGCTTGCAGGAGATGTAGAGAAGGTGGAGAGATGGTGGAGCAGAGGTCTCAGATGTGGAGCATGTCCCAGAGGATGTGATTACCCTGGTTCTCAGGACAGAGCTGAGGGGTCACCTTAGCTCACATGAACTGCCCGCTATCTGTACTTCATGCTGCTTATCTGTAATCCCTTCAAGGGGATCAGACCTGTCTCTCCTTGGGTCTGAGTGCTTCTTAGTCCAGTGGGGAGAAGTGGGGCACAGACATGCTGGAGCCAGGAGCAGCACCAAGGGCCAGGTTCCTCACCATGGGGACTGCCTCATTTCCATCCTTCTGGAAGTGGGGAAGCATGCGGGCTGGGAACTGACTGAGCCACTTGGCTGGGGGTCTGGCATTGTTAACATCTTGGTCTGGCCTCAAAAGCAATCCTGAGTCCAAGCAGGCTGTGAGCTCCATCCCTCTGCTTCCAGGAGCAGTGAGAGAACTGGGGTGAATCTCCCCCTTTTCTTTCAGAAATGGTAGGCTCCAGCCCTTCTCATTGCTCAGAGCTGGACCCTGGTCACATAAACCACATTACACATGACAGACACAGTTCAGAAGCTCTGCTGGTGGCAAATTTGGGCACTGCAAAAGTAAAGGAGATTCCATTGACCACAGTGGCAAGGTGCTGATTATCCTACATGGAGAGAAACCTAACACAAACCTGTTCTTAATGGCTGGCAAACTTGTTCTTAATTTTGGTTTTAAAGGGCTCTGAAAAAGACTACAAGCTGTGGGTGATTTCAGGAAGAGAAGATGCTCCTTACCCTCTTATTGGTAAGTTCTTCACATGGTTTTGTTTTTCAGCCTTCACTCAGTTTTTAGTGCTGAAGGAAGCAAGAAATAGAAGACTGAAATGCAGTTTCCTCTTTTGTTTTGTTTTTCCTGTTTTTTCTCTTACTTCCCTGTCACGCTAGTTTGCCTATTTAGGGAGCTAGTCAGATGCTGATCCTCTGTTTTGAAGAGCAGTTGTCTGCTTGTGTCACTGAGAGGTTGGAAAAGTTCCTTTATTTCCACCTCAGTCTTGCTGCATGAACCTCAGTCTTTCTACAGAGCTAGCCTCTCCATTCACTCACCTCCTCTTCTGGAGCCAGTCCAGCTTTACCATATTTCTTCCTGCACTTCCATAGCATTGCTTACTCCTCTCCTCAGCAAAACTCAGCAGACCTTTGAAAAATGTTCTGTTCTTCCACAACTCAAGTTAACTGATTGAAGAGGTCCTTTCCAGTCCTATATTTCTCTTACTGACTGACAGCTCCCCTCTGATTAGGAGCAAATTATTGCTTATTCACTTTCCAAAATGCTTTTTGAAACATTTCCTCTCCCTAGGAATCAACCCAAAGCTCAGGAGTGACTGGATGGAGTAATTTGATTTTGGCCCATGATTCACTGAGAACAAATCCCTTCCTGATATTAAGAACCTTTCCTTGTAGAAACCCAGCATCACTTGTGCTGTATGAGTGCACGGATGATTAGAACAAGAAACATCTGAGAACTTTCTGTTTTCCTCCTGCACATCTAACCCAGTAAATCTTAGCATTCCTTCTTAAAGCAGCCTTCATTGCAAATGCTTTGCTGGAGTCAGAGAACATTAATATTTATAAAATATCTGACTTGTGCACCTTATAGGCAATGCAAACTGTTTTGTTGTGGAAACACACCAGCCTTTGTCTTTCTGACTATTATGTGTAGTTTCTTCAGATAAAATCACAGCCATAGTTTTAAACAAAGAACCGGAGCATCCAGAAATGGGAAAAACATTTCTAACTGACTGACTCTCTCACTGCAAATTCAAGTTACAATATTTGGAAAAGAAGAATCTTATACAAAACTGATGCTGTTGTTGATATTTATGTAAAGGTTTATTAGATAAGCCCAGCCTTTATCATGGGTAAACATCAGAAGCAGAGTCTGACTGCACTTCAGCTTCATGCTACCTATAATCGCAGATAATGTCTCTTTCCACTATCAGTATTCAAGTCTAGGTGTAAGTTAACTAAAATAACTTAACACTGCGTCCATTGCATTCAATATATTTCAACTGCCAGGTCTTTAGAAAAAATATCTGCCTGGTGGCATTTTTGAAAGCTGCTCCAGAAATGAATTGCCTCTGTGTAGTCCCCAAAGATGCTGGTTAGTGCCGAGCAAGCTCATTTGCATTAGCCCTGTGATTAACGTTTCCTTCCTGTTTCAGCCTCAGACAGGAACCATAATTGTGTCTCGTTTGACTGAGTTGATGTCTGTTGCACTTATCATGGGGAGGGAGGGAAGATCACTCATACACTGGAATTTTTGATTTTGCATGCTCAGCAGAAATTTGACAGATGACTGCTCCCAAAATCTCATTTCTCGCCAGAACCATATGAGCAAGCAGTACCTAAATTTCCAGTGTCACAAGTAAAGCAGTAGAAAGAATAAACACTGAATTCAGAAATAGTCACTTGCATTTTTCCTAATGGGCTTTTATGTGATACAGCTGTAATAGGTCTCTGATTTTACTTTTACATCTGTTTAACTACACCAAACACAGCAATTCCATTTCTGCCAGTATATGATTTATGCCTGTGTAAATATGCAGAAAAGCATCAATCCTGAGATTACTGAGAGAGAATGTGCTGCAGGCCAGAATGCAAAATCTGCTTTTCCTCCAAGGCAGATGGAGTTCTGCAAGTCTTCAGTCAATCCAACACAGATTATTATGATTTCTCTTTGAACAGGACACGAATATCCCTTTGGAATTAAAATGAGCCACATTCGCGACGCCATGCCCCATGGATCAAAGCACTGCGCTTGCCCCAGGCAGCTCCAGGGGTCCTTCTTGACGGAGCAGCTGCCCCAGGAGCTGCAGTGCCAGTTTGTGCTGAAGCCAAGCCGCCTGGCTGCATCCCAGCAGCTCAACGGTACATTGTCCTGCTCACCCAGCATCATGCACCCACAGACCGACTCTGCTCTAGGAAGCAAATGTGGTGGGATGGTGGGAGGATGGAGGGGGAGAAGGGGCATTTGGAAAGCAAACAGGAGCATGCAGCTGTAGCTTCCAGCTGCATGGGGAATTTTACAGCATTCTCCCTGATTTGAGTGTGCCGTTGTATATGTGTCATCTTTGTAAGTTACATTTTGACAAGCTGCCTGTCAAATGGTTGTTCTAAAACCAGCAAAAGAAAGACAAGATCCCTCCCCTGCAATTTTTGTAAGTCTGTTAGCTGAGCTTCTCTCTGCAGCCCTTGCTGTCTCTGTAGCAAGGCAGAGTCATTTTACGGTTCAGGAGTCAACGCTTGACTTCAGCACAGAATTCCAGTGCAGTGTCTGGCAGCATCCTTTATCTTAACAAGGTACTTGCTTCACTGGAACCCTCACATGGCAAAGTGTAGGCTTGTACTTGAGTACCTAGATGAGGTGAGCAAATACAGTTTATTTCAGTTCTCTTCAAGTAAAACAAAGACAGTAATATTTTCTTCTGCCTTTGGCCTTGATGCTGCAAAAGTACAAGCACCTGCTCTCTGTTTTGCACTTCTGTTGTCAGTGACGCAATGACTGCCCACTGCTCATGAGTAAAACAAATGAGGAGATCTTTACAGAATTGGGGAATTAGACTGAAAACTCTGTAGGAGAAGGATGCTTCCCATGGTGTGTTTTTATTGTGCTTAACACACTGGCATACTCAGCTCAATTAGGAACTCTGCCCTACTTCACTATTAATGACATCCACACTGTTATCCTGTGTGTTCCCCATTAGCTATGATCTCCCATAATATACGAGTAGAATACATTTGTAATGTTTTTAGAAATTGAATATAGTGAGGCTATACCAGTCTCTTTTACAAATTATTCTGGAAATTGATTGCATTTTGTATAAATTAATTTCCTTTCCACATGTCTTCATCCCCCCCTTCCCAGTAATTTGTATCTTATATTACTTCATGGCATATTTCAAGAATGAGGCAATCTAGCAAAGGGGTGTAATTAGGTTTACAGGCCCCGTTTGGCAGCTGACATTGACTGGCAAGAGAAAATAGAAATGCAAATCAGGCCTGTGAAGTTCTAATGCAGATGTGTTGTCAGCAGTGCTGTGCAAGCCGCAGGAGGGGAGGCAAGGCTGGCCTTGGGGCAGCAGAAGCCTGGGGCAGCCTCCAAGTCATGCACAGGGACTGTGCTAAGTGGGAGAAAGAGGCTTTTAGTCCATTCACCTTTCCTACTTTCATTAGACAAAACCTTTTAAAGTGATGCATGTCTGGCTGCTTGCAAACCTCGTTATCTTGCATACTGCTGTTTGTTATCCTCTTCCTCACTCCTGCTCGCCTATTTCAGTTTTCAAAAGTGGCAAAAAGGTACCTGCATGCAAGACAAGGCTGTGATCTGGCTTTGGGCTCATCTTCAGACCAGCAAGCTGAAATCTGTGGTGTTGTTAGTTAACCACTAGGCATGGCACTGCATACAGGGCAAATTGACAGAGAATGGCCTCTGCAGCCCTACATTTCACTGCCACACTTGTTGTGCTGTCCTTCTTCACATCACTTCCCTGCACTGATACCACTTTGCTGCATGTGTTGCCCATGTCAGCAGCAAGGAGTAAGTGCCCAGTTGTACCAGCATGCACCATGGTTAGGCAGCGTTGTAGGTGTTGACAAGTAGACATGACTTATAACTGGTTGTCATGTCAAGTAAGTAACTGTGTGGACACCAACTGTGGTGGTGTAGAGGCATCAGCTGTCCTGGCAGGAGGGTTAAAAAAAGTACGAAAGAATTTACAGTGTGGAAGAACTGGGGTGTCTCTGTTGCCTCTCCTGTGCAGCCTTTCGGCATGTAGCAGGGATGGTCACCTACAGTTAAACATAGCCACTAAGTGATGCTTGTGAGCACACATCTAAAAGTCATTGCAAATACTGATTTGCTTGAAGTTTAACTTGAAAGAACCAGCTGCTGGCAGTGGCTAGTCTGTAATCCAAATTACTACTTAATTGTCTGTTAAGGGGAAACAAAATTTCAATAAGCTGGTCTCAATATAGAAAGAAGGCCCTTGAAAACTGTTTGACAGTTAGGGTTTGATCAGAAAGGATGGTATGTTGTGAAATAGATCTGAGATTTTATTTTTAAGTTTCTAATTAGTTTGCAAGAAGAGGAAATGCCACTTGTGTGGCTGGGACACTGTGAGAATAAGAAATAGAAATAGTAAGAATAGAAATTCCCTGCATGTAAAACATGAGCAGAATAGATGGCTGCTGCGAGCTCTAAGAAAGATCTGCAACCAAAAAAATACTGCTTTTTTTCTGATTCTGGCCTAGAATAATCCACCAGAGCAAGGCCCTGAAGTTTTTGTATGGTAGTACTTCTGCAGAGCAATAATTGGCATCTCTCTTGGCTGAGAGGAGGCTGCACTTCTAGTGCTGTAGCTTTACACAGGCGCAAGAAAAGAATGTGTATCCTCCCCTTCTCATCTGCTCTTTACCCTATTACTTCTCAAACCCCTTAGAAAAGGGAGTGTGAAAAGGATGAGTTTTCCTATTGGTCAGTGAACTTTAATTTTGTAAGTGATGATTCCATTGCCATACATTTGTTGTTGATTTCTGCCCCATGATGTTGAAGAACACTGATTAAGATTTCCTTCCTGTGCTGCAGTTAATCACAATTACCCTTCGCTCACATTATCAGTTTGAGCCATGGCTTTTTAGAGTGGAACAAACAGTGGAAGACTAAGAAAAGTTGCTAATTTTAAGACCCTTCCCCTCATCCCCACTTCTCCTATTCCTTGCTCCCCAGCATAGCCTTTCTTCCTAATTTTTACTTCCACTGAGATCTACATGGTTGCCAGAAAAAAAAATCAATATGTATTTGTCATAATGTGAATAGAACTCCAAGTGAAGCAAACCATATTCATGTGCTAATATCCAGCTCATCTGAAAAAAAAATATCGTTTTGAAAGTTATAGGTTAGTTATATTCTCCCAAAACATAATATGTCGAATAAAGCCTTAGACAGTGCCAAGCTTATATTTCATGAAGCTTTGGACTGCTTAAAATGTGTATCCTCCTTATTAATTTTTATGAAAAGAATTTTTCATCAGGTTTTCACATTCAGATGTTCACATTTTGAGTTCAACTGTAACTTTTCATCCTGTAAGCCTCTAATGAAAAGACTTCCACCCATTCCCAAAGGGAGCATGATCTCCTGGAATGGAATGACGTATAAGGAAAATCACTATTTGGTCTAAAAGACAAGGGTAGTAAAGTATAGGGAGAAAAATCTTGTATTGTACCACAATCCTTACTTTTGCAAGCCTTGCTTCTACACTCTGCCCTCCACAACAGCATGAAAGCAAAATGTTTAACCAGGTGAAAGAGCCAACTAATAGAAAGATGCAGAGGGTAGACAAGCAACTAAATCAAAGCTGATTGGCTTTGAAAACATCTAGAAAAGGAAAAATATTTCAGAATATAAGTCTTTGTAAGCTAGCACTTTCATCTTAAACAGTCTCAACCCCCCCTTAGCAGTAGTCTGTGCTGTTAAGAAGATTTTACACTGGCTAATGTTGAGAAAGGTCCTATGAAAAAAAACCCTTTTGGTCTCCCAATACCAGTATTTCCTTTTCTATACACTGCAGGTAAGAGCTTCAATTAGTGGTGCTCTGTAGATAATGTCATGAAACACATTAAAATAAATACAGACACATGGAACCTACCAAAGTGTTGGCAGCATGCTGAAATGCAACCTGGAAAGCGTTGGTTAAAGGGCAGACACCGTCACAGGGCCATGGTCAGTAAATGCTTGGGGTGAGGACAGTAAATGATACACTTGCTTTGTGGAGAAGAGAGCAAAGCTGGCCATGTTTCCTGATCTGAAAATGTCTCACCCAAGTCGTTGACTCTCTGGAGTTACAGGGAGAGCAGATGCTCTCCCACATTGCCAGGGGAATTAGAATGCCTCCAGACAGCAAGCCAGCCTGAGGGCAGTAGTGTTTACATATTGGGTTTTTCCAAAGAAGGTCTGTGTTTTTGCACCTGTGGGTGGAAAGTGAGTTATTTAGCAGTCGAGCTCTGCGTGAAGTCAGGCTGAGGTTTGCCACCCTGCCCTTAGTGGTAAGTGCTGACACTGTGGTCCAGCAGTGCAGCGCAGATCTTGGTGATCCTCTTAACAGCATGGGTAAGGCGGAACATTCTCCACACACACGCGTGCACAGGTATGTGCACCATGGATTAGGCTTAGCTGGATGCCAGGGAGTTGGTTGAGTTCATCACATTTTTTCATCTGAAACCATAGCAACCACAGCAAAACAAATACTGGAATTAGAGTTGAAATACATTTGTTCTAATAAACACCTTTCTCTTTTTCCAGACTTAAGCCAAAAGTCATTTAAAAGGAAAAGGTCTATCATAAATTGGGCTTTCTGGCGTGGCCCAGGCACTCACTTGGACAATGCACCCCTCTCCTCAACATCTGCTGCTCCTGGGAAGCTTTTTGGACTCTTGCTAACAGCCATCTGTGAGGATGACAACCTGCCCAAACCCCTCTTGGTGAGTTCCAAACCCCTCTTGGTGAGTCCCAGGCTCAGGGCTGGCTTTTACCGTACTGGAATTTCTCTGTGTTGGTGAATGAGAACACGGAGACACTTTATAAATTACTCAAGCAGAGAAGCCAGAAGGAAACCTTATTTGTGGTTCTCAGCAAGAACTTTGGTTTTTAACATATGCTGTGGTCAGGCCTGGTTAACAACAAACAGCTTGAGAAATACACGTGATCGATCTGCTACTCTGGGCTATTTCTTCTTTATAGCCCACGTTATAAGGCTGGTTCCCTAATCCTCACTCATGCAGTGTAAGTAAGTGCCACATTCACACACACTTTTTAAACCACTCCCAAGATCTCTGCAAAATCCCCAACTCCATAAATGTGGCATCTGCTGTTCCATATAAACAGCCCACGTGTGCATATAAATGCTGCGTGCCCTCAAGTAGTGAGTTTCAGAGCCTTTCTTGAAGGCAGCCCAGGGCAAGCAAGCACTCTGGGTCCTCAGTTTAGATCTGACAGCTGCAGAAGCATCCTGTCTTGAGGGAGCACTGGTGCTGTGGGTGCTCTCAAAACCAGCACAGGAACATGAAAAGGGTTACCCTAGAGCCCATTCCTAGGCATAATTAAGGCATTTTTGTTCAGGACTGGGGGCTGTCATGTTGTCAGTGCAGCAGTTGAAACATTTATGGGAGGAGGAGTGAGCCCCACAGGATGGGGCCCCTCATCCTAAGAGCCTGACTTTTGGCTGGAACATCTTGCCAGAATCCCACTGAAATCAGTGGGGTTACACCACTATATAGGGAGAGATGTATTGCCTCCTAAGCTTCTGCTTGATGTGCTGCTTTATTATTGCCTTAATAGTAAATCATACCAGGACTTTTCAGGTCATTTAATAATGTGGGTTTGTTATTTTCTTCTGAGTGAGAAGTGTGGAGTTTTATAATCTAGTTTGTTTAAATAAGCCCTCCAGAGATGGACTCTGTAAGAACCTGGTCCCTCATTCTGTCTGTTTGAGAGACAATGCTGCATTTTGGAAATTTCTCCAAATCAGAAATATTAGTAAATTTTTATCTGAAAAAAACCCCCATGAAGTTACTAAGCATAGAATCACAGCTTGCTAGATTTTGTGCTTTGAATCTTAAACACTGTTTATGTCACAAAGTATAACCTACTTTTGATTTCATGCAGCATCTCTGGAGAATGGAATATTGCATGAGAGAGACTGTGTGGGATTTACCTGCAAGAGAAAGAAAATACCAGGGGTGAATGCTTCAGACATGTTTGATATCTCTGCTTCAGAGCTTCAAACTTGCTTTAACAGCTGAAGGGCTCTCTTTTAGCCATTGCCACACTGAATTGTCTTACACCATTAGCTTCATTCGTGTGCTGTTGTCTGGTTTTACTACTGTAAGAGGGACTTCCCAGTTTTATCTTGTGGGTATTTTATTAAAAACATATTTTCAAAGTGTTTGTTCGTGTGCTAAGATCCTGTGCTCAAGGGCTCAGCCTGTTTTGACTGCAGAGCTCTAAATCTCTGCAAGTAAAATGGAAATGCTGACACAAGTCCTGCTGCCATGAAGGTGCTCCTCCACAGTTCCTGCACTTACTTTTAACTAATGCAGGAGTGAGAAAAAAATGTTAAAGAAAAAAAAAGTAAAAATAATAGTTTTCATTCTACTTACTTGCACTGCTGCGTGTCAGGAATAGCTTACGGCCCAGACTAGGAAAGCCTCCGAACCCCACTGCTTAGCCATTACTGTTACAGTAACTCCATTTAATGATTACACTCTCCCCCAGTGTCCCTTTTCTTGCCATCTCTTTTGATAACTTGGTCCTCAGACCACTGTTTGCATGCACATAGTCTCAGAGACATTGGAAGAGACAAACATGACAAAATCCACATGGCTTGGAGCAAGCCTGGGGAGAGGTGACAAGCGCGTCTGAGAGATGACCCACAGGAGATCGCATAGAATTAAGCAGCTGGAAAATATCATGTACATGTTACCTCAGGAGAGGTCTCTGATTTCAGCATTTCCTTTTCTGCTCATTTTCATCTCTTATATAGCAGAAGAAATCAGGCCCTCCTGTTGTTTTGAAAGCTTGACAGGTATCTGCTTGATTTCCCTTTACTTTTAAATATCTCATGCGGTGAACTGCCTACCTGTTTACTCCTTTGCAGCTTCATTGGCTTCAGCAGAGCTGTAAGCCAAGCTTTAGCTCCCTTTGGGTAACTTCCTAAGTGGGAGCACCTTGCCCCAAAGATGATCCTGCTAATAGTCCTTAGCTGCTTGCAGTGTATGACACCGCTCACAAGAAACAAAGAGGGTAAAAATCTGACTGTGATCTGCTATAGAAGTGCAGACAGATACTAACAAACAAAACACCTTCCACCTTAGATAAAATCCCTTTTATTTTTTCAGACATCAGGCATGGAATAAAAGTCTTTATCTCTGGTCGGTGATAGTATTGAGCACAGTGATGAGCATTAAGGATCTTGGATCTTCCTGCAAAGCAGTGTCTTGCTGGGGCCAGTGTCACATGGAGAGCTTTGGATTAAGTAGACCACTCTCCTTTTCCCAAGCCATAGTGTTTATGTATTTAAATCAGCCTAGGACACTTGGCTGAAACTTGCGCAGATCCTGGAAGGTCATGCAGGAGGTTAGTGCTAGACAGTGGCAGCATAGTATTTCTGAGAGGTTGTTTTCCAAAATCAGTGCCCCAGACCAAATCTTTGCTGTGCAGTTTTGCATGGCTTGGAGGGTGAGCCTTGACTTGTGTTTGATTTGTGAGCTTTTTTAGACTCAAAGGTCTTCACCTGTAGCAAAATCGGCAAAACTACAATTTAATGGCAGAAAATAAAATATATTTCAGAGTAATCCTCTCTGCCTTTTAATATTTTTTAGGACATGCTTTCCCTTCTTTACCAAGAGGGCCCTTCCACTGAAGGTATTTTCAGACGCTCTGGAAGTGCAAAAACCTGCAAAGAGCTCAAAGAGAAGCTTGATTCAGGTGCTGATGTGGACCTAGCCTGTGAATCCATATTTGTGACAGCATCTTTGTTTAAGGTATGTGAAGAATATTCCTTTCCCCCTTTTTGATGAGAGCAGCACAGATGCTGGGCACAGAAAAGTAGGACCTTTTCCCAGGGACAGGCCCAAGGAGGACTTGGTGGGCTGAATTAAGAAGAGTGGGCTGGCACATTAATGTGAGAATCTCCAAAGGAGGCTACCACTGAACTAGGATGGGGAAGAGGACTAGCCAGCTTGTTTTGGTGCCAGCTTTCCTGAGGTCCCAGCTAATAAACTGGTCTTGTTACTCTGTCTATCTCTGCTTAAAGTCAGCACTATAAAGGCAGGTTTGCAGATCTGTTTCCTTACTTGTCAGTTAATACCCTACACTACAGACCCTAATGAGTGTAACCTAAAATAACCCAAAATATTTGGATTTATTTTCCCATGTGTTATCTTTAGTTACAGAGTTGTATGTTGAAAACAATGTTCCCTGTGCAAAAAGCATCCCAAGCGTTCAGTAAAATTTTCCCTACAAAGAGGATAAGCATATTTCTTTTCATATTTCAGTACAGTGCATCTGGTTTTGTGTAGTTTTTGCTTGAAAGAAATAGTAATTGTTCTCAAGCAAGCACTGCTTGGGTGGAATATTTTTATTGCAGAAAGCCATTCCTCTTGCTACCATGTGAGAGGTTTTAATGGGAGAGACATGCACAATTACTTTCCTACTAGTGGATTTAGGACATACATTTAGGGCAAGACAGCTGCACCATGCAGTACTCATCCCATGGTAACAGTTTCACTGAGGGGCATTTGCTTAGCTTTTATAACAGTGAAGAGTTAACATGTAAGAGCAAATGTGCTATTTGTGTTCATCATAACTTCCCTTACCCTAGCTTGTTTGAGAAGCTAGGATTTGGGCTTCTTCTCAAGTTGCAACAGTTTGCCCCTCCAATGGCTGAGGTTTTAGGAAACAGGAACATCAAGACTATCCATGTATAGTATAAGTACTCCATTACCAAAAGGGATTGATTAGGGGAAAGAAGGAAGGAGTGCCTTTGGAGTGCTTATGGTCTGGAAGTATTGGAGCTTGTCAGCTAAGGAGAAAAAATGGGGACTATAGATGAAGTTAAGTGATAAGTAAAGACAGACATTATGCAGCATCAAAATAACTGTTCCCACTGCAGATTTTTTAGCTCAGTGATAGTAGATGAAGGATCTGAATACCTCTATTTTGACAGGAAAGGGTGAGGAAAGGGCAGGAAAATATTCACGTTAAGCATAATCCGAAGTACTTCTTTATCTCAGATGATTCTCTGCTGGTTTTGGTTGCTGTGTATAACAGGATGGTTGTCAGCTAGTGCTGTCCCACTGATGCATCTTCTTGTATCTGCATATCTTACTCCTACTCTCTCCCGTGCTCCAGAACAGCTGTTCACATGTTTTGTTCTTCTTTTCTCTTGATAAGGATTTTCTTCGCAACATCCCAGGCAGCATTTTGTCATCCCAGCTCTGTGATAAGTGGGTCTCTGTGATGGATCAAGGAAATAATGAAGAGAAGATAAAAAGCATTCAAAGGTAGAGTTACTTATCCTCTCTGTATTCTCGACCTATAAATTTATATACCAGAATGCAGAATCCCAAATATTCAACTTTACAACTTAAAATTAAATATTTTATAAAATAGATGCTAAAATATCTTTGTATATGACAGAGCATTCAAACTTACATCTATACTTAAATGATTGCCTGTATGGGAAAATTTTCTGACTATCTTTTGTCTTGCTTTTCTGCTTTTTGTGGATACCAGTAAATAAATGAAATATCCTTTAATAAAAAAAAAAAATGTATAGCATTTATAAATACACTATCCAAGACCTGTATTTCTGTCTGATACTAAATCCAAACTCAGCCACAGGGAATTTTGGGGTCCTGGGTGAAAGGATAGCTGAAATCGGTTCCTCATATATTCCGTCTCATTCATCTCAAATTTTAGTGACCATTTTGAAACCAAGATGGAATTGTGAATGAAATACTGCAGCATAGTGATAAGGGAAGCCTCCACCCTTGCAGGGGAAACAGAAAGTGGGCAAAATTTATGTCATGAGAAACAAAGCTTTGTACGCTAGCTGATCACAGGTGTACTTACATAAGTACTTAAAGCAACTAAATGGCATGGAGAGACAACTGAAGTGTTCGGTTAAGTGAACAGTGAATTGTCAGGCATATTATCTTAGGTGAAATACAGTTTCAGGTCATACACTGTACTTGGTTCATTAGTTTGACAGAGTGTAATTTTGTGTTAGAATATTTTCTCTCCTCCCATAAAACTGTTTATAGATGTGTCACAGTGAGGGAAAGCAGCTGAGCAAGAATACCTACCTCTTTGACACATTCCTGGGGTGATTAGTGGACAAGGATGCTGGAGAGGGATTCTTCATCAGGGACTGTAGTGCTAGGACAAGGGGCAATGACTTCAAACTTAAACAGGAGAAGTTCAGGTTAGATATAAGAAAAGCTCTTTACAGTGAGGGTGGTGAGGCAGTAGAACAGGTTGCCCAAAGAAGTGGTAAATGCTCCATCCCTGGCACTATTCAAGGCCAGGCTGGACAGAGCCTTGAGCAGCATGGTCTAGAGTGAGATGTCCCTGCCCATGGTAGGAGGGTAGGAACTAGATGGTCTTTCAGGTCCTTTCCAACCCTCTCCATTTTATGATTCTATGATTCTATGACTGTGTTACCCTGTTTCTGTTTTCTTCATTGTCTTGGCTTGTGTGTATCTATGGAAAATGATTTTATTTTGCTGGGTCACTAATTTGAAGAATTACATTTGTAAATATTTTCAGGTTAATAGAGCAGCTCCCCAGAGCTAATGTTGTTCTCTTGCGTTACATCTTTGGAGTACTGCATGGTATAGAAATGCGATCGGAAGAAAACCAGATGAATGCGTTTAATCTGGCTATCTGCATTGCACCTAGCTTGCTCTGGCCTCCTGTTTCCTCCACCCCTGATATAGAAAGTGAATTTACAAAAAAGGTAAGAGACACTACAGCATAATAAGAAAAAAACAAAACAAAAGCCAACCTTCATCCTGTTCAGTCTTTCTGTGAAAGTAGTCAGTACCTGTTCGGATCAGGACTTGTCCTCTTATCAGGGCTTGAGAAACAGTCATAGATCCATTCTCATAAACTGCCTGGAAGAATAGGAGGAAGATCATAAAACAATACGCAGTGTATTGCCAAAGTGCTTCTCTCATCGAAAAGATCTCTCTGGTTGTGGTGACCTTTAAACAGGCAGCATAGGAGTGGAAAAGATGTATACCAGAATGTATAATGGGACATTTTAGCTGGGCCTAGCTGTTTTTTGGAGGCCCAGGAGATCAGGAGGGAGTTCCTAGCTGTCAGGGGGCACATCATGGATGGGCAGTTTGCTCCTGTTCCTCATCTATATGCTGAGCTTGCCCTGAGTGGAATAATGGAATATTTGACAAAACGTCTCTTTCCCTTTGCTTTGTTGCAGATTTCTAGTCTGGTACAGTTTCTCACTGAGAATTGCTGCAGGATATTTGGAGAGGAAATTACCTCCCTGTTTGGAGAAATATTGATGACATGCAAGAGAGAGAACAGTTCAGGTAATACAGATGATGTTTTGATCCTGTTAGATAGCAAAATTCAGCCAGGCAAAAGATCAGTGTATTGCGTGGAAGAACACAATTCCCCATTCATGTGGTGTTCACTCATACTGCTGTTCTCTTTCCTCTGCCCAAAGTATTGGTAATAATCACTGACTCACCTTATCACAGACCTGGGCCATATCACAAAATGCTCTCCCAAGAGTACCTTCTATTCCAGTCATCTGAGCCACTGCGTTAAAAAAGGGGGAAAGGGGAAACAAAGAAAAAGAAAGACAAAAATCTGGAAAAGGTTTCATCTCAAGTGTAGATTTTTTGCCCAAGCCTGTGTTTTCCCAGAGTATGGGGAAGTCAGTGATCTACAGTGGTTATAATACAGCTGTCACACTGTTGCCTTAGGGTTAAAAGTGTCTATTCTTCATCATCAAAAGAGAAAGCTCTCCTGAGTTTCAGTGGGGCATCCAGATTTTGCTACTAGCACAGACAAATCATGAAACTGGTGACTGAAAATGTCTGACAGACTAGTTGGCAGAGCATTCCAGAATATCGTTGATGCTCTTTTTCTCTCCAGCTCTGTGATAGTATTGATTTTGACTGGAGGTTTGGGTGTCGCCCAAATTTCTAAAGCCGCATTTTTGTAAAATAAATTTTGACGCAGGCTGCCTATACTGAAAGCACATTTGCTCCAGTATGCCAGGCTGACTCAGTGTGGTGGTCCCAAACTCCTCATGCTCTGCCTCTGGTGAAATCTGGTGAAATCCAGTGAGATTTGGCCTGCCTTCTCCCCAGGAGTAGAAGCACATGGGATCTGCTGCTCTGGGATGTGGTGGGACTGGAAGCTCAGCCCCATGACGGGTTACGGCAGCTGAGCAAGTTTGCAGGCACGCACTGAGGCGTGGCGACTGCCCATGCGTGAACTCTGTCTGCTGCAAATGTGAGATAAGTCAGCTTAGCATAGCCCAGAGCAAAAGAGATTTAATGTAATTCCAGTTATCACAATACAGAACAGGCACCAGGTGTGCACTGCTCAGTGGAAATGAGGTGACTGTTCAAACGGAGACTAGAATTTTCTTCGTAGTGTTGCAGAAATTTTTATTTTGACATAAAAATGTTGTATTTTCTTGAAGACCAAAAAAGCACAAAGTATGCTGTTTTCTTCATTCATCTAAAAGAAGGAAGGAAAGGTTAAAAGTTGCTTTCAATATTTAATAATGAAAAGAAAAATTCAGTGAATTGCTGATTTAATATACTGCATGTAAATTGTTGTATACAAATGGGTTACCTACTACTGAAGTTTCCCACTTAAACCAACAAAACCCGCAGCGCTCATTTGTGCCATTATCCTGTGTTTCTTGATGAGCTGTGACTTAGCACTCATTTCAAAACTAGACATTTTTTTCTGCAATTATTGGCATTTCTGCTTGAAGAAGCTTTAAAGGGCAAATGCTCCTAAAGGAAAGGGTTCTTGCCAGAAAGAGCAATAAAGAATGCAGCTGCTTGTCAGCAGGGTGGCTCAGTCACTGATGTGTTAACACTTGGTTTGTCCTTGCAGATGCTGCCTCTCTCCATCTGAATGACTCTTCCTACGACAGCCTGGAAAACGAGGCAAATGATGAAGCTGACTCTTCTTCAAGCGACTGGATTAAGAACCGAGATCAGGACAACAGGAGCAGGGAGTCTGTCTTCACTCTGAGCGATGGCGATTCGGAGCAGACAGAGGTGGATGAAATCCAAAGTAAAACCAAATCGAAGCAGTTGACTATTTCTGTTGATGTACACCATAAGTTTTCATCACAAGAGAACTCAGAGAATGAGTCTATCTGCTCCAGTGCACTGGCCTTCTCTTCAGCAGCTACCTCAGGTGCTCTCAAAACCTTGAGGAGACACAGGCGCTCCTCAGAGCCCACAATTGGCCTCCCTGCCCCCAGCTTTGCTCGCACTGGGGTTGGTCATGAGAAGGCAACACGCAAAGCCAGCTGTGATGTTGTCCTGTCTCACGAAGATGAAGACTATCTCCATCAGCTTCGGTCATTGCAGATGGAAGGACAAAAGCTTATCAATCAGAGCTTGATTATAGGGATTAATGTTGGTAAAAGTGACAACACAAACCAAAATGTTGAAAAGAAAGACTCGTCCCATTGCCTTCTGCCTCCAACACCAGAGGGATTAAATATTTGCTCAGGATTTAGCTCTTCTAGCCTGTCTTCTCCTGGAACATCTCCATCAGTGTCATCAATGAGCTCCCTGGACAGTGCTTTCTCTCAGTTTTCAGACCAGTCTGTGTTTACCCCAACTGAAACCTCCTCCCCTTTTGATAGCACTTTTCAGTCTCTAAAGAAATATGAAGACGCTGCCGCTGAAGCGGCTGATGACTATTTGGTTACACCCACCAAGATGCCACCATCTCCACAACCTACCAACACTTTGGCTGAGGAGTGCTTGGTGGAACCCAACAGGAGGCAAGTGCCCCTGAAACCTGCCGATGGACGTGACAGCTATTTGATTAAACCTGACATTCAGCCATTACCTCTGAAAGCCGCAGGAAGAGACAGACTTCATGATCCAAGATCAAAAAGGAGGTCTAGAAGAGCATTACAGCTATCCAAAGTTTGAAGAGACTGACCAAAGCTTTTTTGGGGAGGAATCTTAACACTTAAAATAAACACCATAAAGAAAATGCCTTTGGTGTTAATGTGTGTTCATTTTAAGTTTAATATCCAGGTTGTTCAAATTTAATTGAGCAGTCCCCAGCTTCACAGGTTTTCTTTTTTTAGGAAACTGAGTAATGTTCCCACATAAAGCTTTGTAAGAACACTGTAAGAATAATAAAAACTGCTAAAAAGCAAGCAGAAACCTCCGGAAAATCTGGAAGGGTCCCAGGAGGTAACTAAGAGCAGTGCCCTGTTCTGTGAGCCTGCCAGGGCAGCAGGGTGCCTGATGGGCCTCTCCCCTTGACCACTTGTGTGTTGAGTTGCGGATGTGAGTCCCAGTCCTTTGTGGTTTTGATGTAGCGTGCAAAGTCAGCATAGATTCCATACCTGTGGTATTATACTACTGTTCTGAAACTGATAGGTATTACCTTCATTGTCCTCCCAGGAATAAGTGTATTGTTTTCTGTATGTTTAGAAGGTATATTCGATAGGTGTAGTTATTTCTTTCACCCTGCAAAAGAAAGAAAAAAATAAGCTCAAAAACATGTAAAGAGAAACGCTGAAGCTTGTAACTAACACCTCACAACTGTGTGTTTCATTTATTGTGCTTCGTTGGCTGTTCTATTTGTGTTTAAGTTGTGAATAGTTTCTTAACATTGCTGTAAATGGCATTATGTATTGTTGCAAGCAGAACACATGTAATTTTATTATGCAGCATCTAAAACATCGTATAATATATTAAAAGTAATGCATTCTCTAAATGCTTTGAGTTTGTATAATATATCCTGATAAATTTTGCTATTATATATGTTCTGAAAAAAATGTGTATTTTTGTACTTGCAAAAAAACTGCTGCTAATTTTACGAGTTCTGTTTTGTTGTTACAGCACTGGTATTGATGTGTATGCATTCAATGCTATATATTAAATATTATTTGTTATGTCATAAATTCAGTTTATATTCTGTGTAATTTTTTAGTTCTACAAGCTATTGCTAAAGCAGAAGCCTCAGTGATGCTACTGCAGGTCTTGCTTGAGAAAGGACTTGCAGCAGTTTTCCTCCACTTTGAGGGGCGTCGCTCATACTGTATGTCATTATCCCATTGACTTTGTAAATTTTAGCAGTATTCACTCAGACAAGAATTCCTACCCTTTTGCTCTTCAGCTGGAGAGATGAGGGTGTTTTCAGCTCATGGGATGCAGTTACCAACATGGAGCTGCAGAGAGATCATTTCAAATAATAGATACCAGGGCTGGGAGTAAGGAAAGGAGGGAAGCAAGACACTGGGTGAGAGCAAGAGGTCTTTAATATTAGCAGGGTTATAGAGAAAGCAAGAAGGAGCAGCAGGGCTAAACTAAACACACCTGGGCGAGTGTACATGCATATGGTGCTTCTGAAATGGCATTGATTCAGTCATTAGCTTTCCATTTTCAAAAGCCTCCCCCAGTGCAGTTAATACTGGCCAGTACTGTTCAGATCCAAATTCTGCTTAACTGTACTCTCCTAAAGGTGCTTGTGCTTCTAAGTCACAGAAAACTATAAACACTGCCTAGTGCACTGAGACGTTTCCAGGTATTATCAGCATAAAAGGTTTTAGCTCTGTATCAGACCTACTCTCCAGCAGGTTTGGAGGGGAGAATGTCTGTTAAGAAAGTTAGAAATATTCTTACTTGAACATACGGAATCAGAGGGATATTATTTTAGGCTCAAATCCTGTGAATGTTGTATCTGTAGGAAGAGCTGTGTTTGGGGAGACCCATCTAATGCAGTAAACCATCATGCACATAATTATGTGCAGGCTCAAAGGCTTTGCTGCAATTCGCTCTTTTTCATCTTTTTCATATTCAGCTATTTTAGTAAAAATGGTAATATGCAGAGTCTGATCTGTAATAATCACCTTCCAAAGGTGACTACGCTGGTATGTATTTTGAGACCTGTACTCCAATATCCCTACATATGCACCTCCTTTAAAACAAACAAGAAAAAGATGCTATTTTGAAATAAAACAGCTCCTCTGTGGTTCTTTTCAAAATGGTAAAAAGCATATTGCTGTGCTGCCAAGATTACATCAAGTAGCAAATGCTGATTCATTGCAACAATAATAAAGCTTTAGAAAAATCTCTAGTCTCTGCAATATAAATGTTCTGTCTTACAAATGATATCTTCCAGCAAGTCATTTATCTCTGCTAGTCTGAAGTAAAAGTATATCCAAGAGTGCTTCGATGTGAAACAAATTATGTGTCTGCTCTTGAGCTGTAGCTAATGCTAGAGTGCTTTAGCTTTCAACATATGGTGAACAAGCTAGATGTAGATCCCGTGCAATTCGAAATGCACTTCTGTCTTACAAGGTGTACGCCCTGCTGCTGCACAGGGCATGTTCTGTGACAATCACAAAAAAGAGCTCTAACAGAGGAGGTCACTGTCTGCAGCTCCTTGCTGAAGGAATTAAATGCTGTTAAGATCCAAAATGGATTATACTGAGCCTTTTCAGAGCGTCAGAGGCAACTCTGAAGACTGCAATAAGCAGCAGTTTTAGGTATGTTATTGTTGGGAAGCCCACATTCAACGTAGAGGGGTCCCTTCTGCTCTATTCCCCATGACACAATGTTGGGCTTGGACAGGATCTTTCATATCAGGAGCAGAGACCATGATACGTGTTTTTCCTTGGTATTTAATATCTCCCCATAACCTGGATCCAAAACACTGAACACACATAAAGGAGATAGCCTCGTGACACTGCTGGACAGCCTCATGTACTCACAGTGATCTGGGGCATCGTCTAGAGGAAGACCCAAGGCATCGGCCACACTGGGGACTGATGGGGGAAGAGGCTGAGTAAGCAGCTGCACTGTGCCTCATCTCGGCACTTGTGCAAGGCCACCTCCCTTCCAAAGAGCCCTTAGCTCCTGCCCAGTGCAAGAGGCGGTTGAGGCAGGTGTCTGCTGGGCAGGCAGAGCCCTACATCCATCCACACCATGGGAAGCGAACCAGCTCTCCCATTCACAATGTGCTTGCGTGATTCCACTTATTCCCAGGATCAGTCACCAATGTCTCTCTATTCAGGCCACTGATGAGCTGAACTAATTGACCTGCTAGTGTCCAAAGGGGAAGACTCTTTGGTTAAAGGTGTAGAATATTTCTGCTAGGACACGGCTGCCACACAGGGCCTACAGGTTTTGGA
This sequence comes from Psittacus erithacus, assembly GCA_009867235.2. Taxonomy (NCBI): domain Eukaryota; kingdom Metazoa; phylum Chordata; class Aves; order Psittaciformes; family Psittacidae; genus Psittacus; species Psittacus erithacus. The sequence continues at coordinate 44,503 of WYDI02025371.1, read as the reverse complement.
CATCACTTGTGTTCTATAAATATGCACAATGCACTCTGTAATGATTTTTGCTTGATGCTAGGTTTGCTCCAGGACTTATTTTGTCAGTTTCGTAGTGGCTAGACTGCAAATGTCAGCAGTTCCTCAAGGACAAGTACTCCAGTAGCTGCTGCCAGTTGCATTAGGTTAAATATTTCAGAGTTTAGCTATTCTGTGACCCTACATGGGAGAGGTGTTTTCAGTGCAAAAATTATTTCTCTGTGCTTGATTCTCTTGTCACAAACTATTTACATCTACTATTTCTACAACTCTGCTCTCAAATGAAGCTGTAATTCTGATGTGATCATTGAAGGCAAGGATGTCCGTCTTCTCTTGCTTCTCCTCCTTTGTCTTCTTCTCATCCTGGGCATGGGGTAAGCTTCTGCAGGGGTTCCTGTTGCTCCAGGGGCTGGGATGGGCAGCGGGTGGTGGGTGATCTGCCAGATGGAGGGAAGGGACAGGACCACGCTGCCAGTGTGCACAGCTGAGGCTACAGGATCCCAGAGGAGGGTTTGGACAGTGATCCCCTGCTGTAAGGGCTGATGAAGCAAGAGTGAGCTGTGGAGGGCACCTGCTTGGTTAAAGCTTGGACTCAAGAGAACCCCATAGAGTTCAGAAGGCAATGCTGGGTGCAGGACCTCAGTCACCCCACCTGCACTAGGAGAACCCTGATCAGAGGAGACTGATCACCTCATGGTTCATGGGTGAGCCACCTCATCCCCAGGCTGATAGGATCAGTGTCTGCAGGGGCCTGGGATTCACAGGAGCTGTGGGGGAAAAGCATTTGGAGATGTTGCACAACTTCTCAAGAGGTGTTTTAAGGTGTTTGTGGGAATGTGCAAGACTTGTTATGGGATGTTTGGGTGAAGGGAAAGGGAGGGATCAAGGTGGACTAGGAAGGAACCAGCATAAGATAATAGAAGGGAAAAGGGATAAAAGGGGCTGCTCTGGGAAACAGCTGGCTGGTCAGTATGCTCATCTGAACCCAGCCCTGCATCTGATCACCACAGCCTGCCCTTTAGTCTTACTAAATATCCATATGTAATGGTGTAATTAGTTATCTACTGCTAATAGCAATCACTCTTACATTCTTTTCATCTATTTGTTGTGTGGGAACACCCTCTGTTCTGATCCCACATGAGATTCCACCAGCAACCTTTAAGCTGAGCCAGTGCACAGCAGCGTGAGAGCCAAGTGTGGGAAGCGGAGCGGGACCATGAAGCTCAGAGGCTGAAGGGTGCTGGTGCCAGCACCAGGGAAACCAGGCCTTGGGCCAGCCCTGGGGCAGATGAGTAGCTGATGCCAGCTACCAGAGGGACCGATTTTCCACATGTGGGTATGTATTTCACTACTGGAAGTTATTTCTGACCAGCGAGAGAGGAACAGCACCTGCTGCCCATGCTGTTTGCGTACATGCAAGCACAGCGAGTGAGTGGCTACCTTACTCCGTGGTCAGCAAGAAGTTTTGAACAAGAAGGGGTTTTTTAAATATGCCCCATGGACAGCTTACATAAGATACGTAATGTAAAATGGTTTGAAAGGACTGAGGGAAGGAGAGATGATCCCTCCAGATCCAGCTGGAGCCACCAAGGAGTCAGTCGCCATTTGCTGCAGAGAGCAGCTCATGAGCTCCTCACAGCAGGCTTTGTTAACACAAGCTGCCTATTCAGAATGTTTCACCTGAACAAACTGGTCTTATCTGAAACACCATGGAAAGCACCATTGACCAGAGCTGGGGCTGGCTTGGGGGTCGTTAGGAAGGAGTCAGGGCTGCACTCAGGTGCTTTATTGGCACATCTGCTTGGGAAAGGGATGTCTGACACCATGTCCACAAGTGTCTTTGACTCAAGGAGCCTGAGGTGACCACGCAGCCAAGGAAGCTCATGCCCTGAAGTCCCCTTTTCAAGCAGGACCTGGTCTCCATGGATGGTTGCCATTGAAAGATGCTCTTGGTTGCTCAGGCCCATCTGAACACTTCCATGGCACTGCTATCCCTCTGCTACGTATCCAAACACTTGCAGAAATGTGCGGCACCTGGATGATGTCTCACTGTTCGTGCAGAGACAGCATGAGGAGGAGGCTGGAGGGTCAACTTCAGCAGAGTGCTTGAGCGTGGCCTTAGCTTAAATGTGTAAATAGTCCCAGAAAAGTCCAATCAGATTGTTTATGAGCTTAAATTCCTCACGGGGCTGGAGCCTGTTCGCCTATTTTCTAAATAAATTAGAAACCATACCAGATGTGACCGCACTGCTGGAAAAATGGGCTCCTACGAAGTTTCCATTTACAGTTTTAATTTCAATTTCAGAGACCCATCTATTGTTTCATAAACAGACTTTGAAAATATTCTTTCATTATGTAAGAGCTCCAAAAAGGTGTTCGGTTCCTACACATCCTGCCTAGATCCAAAGAAAAGAATTTGTCCAATAAACAGTTTGGCAAAGCTGAAGTCTGAATTTTTTGCATGTCTTCACCTTGGGATATGAGTTCACAGTGCATTTGTCTGAGGCGTGTGGATTCAGCAGCAGAGTAATTGGTTTATTACACAGAAACTGGAGGCTCCGGCCTTGCCAAGTATTTTTACTATGTAAATTCTTCATTTTCCTCTCCTTCAAAAAGGCCATAATAACAGCCACAGCTCTGCAAACGGGTCGCTGTGAGCAAACTCCCAGCCTGGCCTCATGGTCAGGAGACCCACACAATACAGGTGCAGAGCAGGTCCCAGTGCATTAGTCCAGGCCCATCACTCCAAGGGATTGATAGCCTTAATGCAGTCCCCATATTTAGCTTTCTGTTAGGAACATGTAGGGTCTCATCTCATAAAGGGATGGATGCTCTCAAATCTGATTTTCTTCTATGGCTGCTGCAGAATCATGCCCTGAAACCTATATATTTTAAAATCAGTTTATCTGGGGAGAGGGGGGTTATTGCAATGAAAGGGAGAAGGTGGGATCAGCTGCTGAGCTCCCAATGGCAGGGCATGACACATCATTTCAGGTTTGTGTCCCCAGCTGGGCTGTGAATTACCTCCTGAAGAGGGACAGGGGAAGGACAGCCCTCCAGAGCAGGACAGGGACAGAGGTGGCCAGGGACACTTGGAGCCTGCATCCAGATCCAGAACGAACACTGGTCTGCTTCTCTGTCCTTGAAGCATCCCAGGGACCTTTCGCTGCTTGTTTGCAAGAGAAACAAAGAGCGTCAAAAGCATCCTCTTCTGAATTGTTTTCTGAAGGAAAAAAGGGATATAATCTCACCACAGGAAACAATTTCTCCATCCCAGACCCTCACACCAGGCACAGGATGGGAACTCCTGTCTGACCCTGCTGCAAGATGTTGGTGCTCAATCCCCTTCTCTGGGGCTGCTTCCTGGATGTACTTTAAATATATACTAGGGTTGTAAGAGGCAACTGATCTACCCTACATTTTTTGCCTCAGTCTTCACTGGCAACCTCTCTTGCCACACCTCCTGAATGCATGGACCATGAGGCAGGGGCTGGAGGAGCAAAGTACTTCCCACTGCAAAAGAAGATCAGGTTTGTGATCACAGCAATGTATGTTCAGGTTCCTCAGGTGACACTGGAATAACTCAACTCTACAACATTGCTGTGTATGTCAGACCCATCAGGTCAGGGTCTGGTTCCAGCAAGCAAATCCATGGGGAGAAGCACAGCCATATTACGATGAATTTCCATACATCTGCAAGTCAAAACAAAAATGAAATGAGCACATTTAGGAGCCTTGTTCCTGGGATGGAGAAACCTGGCTTCTGATATCTCCCAAGCATCGCATCCCTGCTGGACCCCAGTCTGGGTGCTTCCCTCCCTCAGTGCTTGGAGGGTGTTTGGGCAAACACACAATGAACCCAAGATAATGTATCAGGTTTGAGGCAGGAGGCTGGATTACTTTGATTAATTTTCCTTTCAGCAAATGTGATTACAAAATAGGTCAGCCCAACTGTTACGGATTCGGCCTGCTCCTTTGCTGATGTTTGATTTCAGCTTTTTTTATGTGGGAGTTATTGATTACAAGGAACTGACAGAAACACGCATCTAAGATTTCTTTCTCTGTCAGCTTAGCTATTTCCAAAGTAAAAAAATTGCCTAGAATGACCTTTGTAAACAGAAAAACAAGCCCTACTTACAAGGGTGACCTTATTCTTTAAAAGAAATAAACAGACAAAACAACAAGAAACAGCAAGCAAAAGTTTTGTGTTAAAAACTTGGAAATCCGTGATTCTCAGTGACGCATTAATTTACCATGAGACTCAAACTAGAGATTTAGTGACACATTGCCCAGCGTTTCAGCTGTTGGCTGGGCAATATCCATGTCCAGTCCAGCTCTAGCATCCCCCATACGGAGCCATCCTTGAAAGGCTCCCTGGTGACCAGATCTGGGTGGTTCATTGCTCATGGACACGCAGAAACACACATAATACTGATGAAATAGATACTTTTGATAAATTACCCAGACCAGCAACTCTTCACGGAGGTGGGACAGTGAGGACAGGGCTGTTCTGTGCATCCACTCGGTGGTGTGACCATGCGTATGGGAAAAGCCTCCCTGCAGCACTGGGGCTGGAGCCAGTGCTGTCTCTGCCCTCCTTTTCCCTCCTCTGGAGCAGCCAGTGGGTACGTGGTGGCCTTTGCTTCCTTGCACAGGTGACACCTGCACATTTCCATATATGTGAATTAGGCAGAAAACTTTTTGGTTCTGTATCAGCTTTTGGGATCTCAAACCTGTTGGTAGCAGACAGCTCACTGCTGAGCTCTGCCCACATGGAAAAAGCATCCTGGGTCCTGCCACTCACAACAAAGTGCTGATGAAGGGCTGGCTAAAACTGCAACCAAAGCGTTCCCAGGCCCAGAGCATCCTAAAATCTCTGGGATCCAGATGTGGACAGATCTGAACCTACCTTCTTCAGGACCTCATCATTCTTAAGAGGCTGGGTTGTAATACAGCCTGCTGCTTTTCCTGAAGCAATTGGGTTCATGCTCACTTCTAGTAATGAAGTCTCCCCTCTTTTCAATACAGAGATTTTTACTGGTTGAGGGTGTCGGGGAGAGGGTTTTGTTCACCTGAATATCAGGAAGTGGATGTGTTTTGTAGGTAACATTGAGCCTTATATCAAAATCAGTCCAGAAGGATACACTCTGAATCTCTTATTTGTAGACTTGCCATTGATCTTAACTGGAGTGTGGGCACTCCACGAACACCAGCACATGTGTATGAAAACCTCCATATTCATATGCATATGTGTGTATTCATCTACGTGCCCAGATGAGGCATTTATAAGCATTCCTTATTGCTTTCTCCCCCATTCAGAGTTCTCTCAGACCATTAGCAAGACCTGGAGGTTTTTGCCCTGCACCCGCCACCCCCGACACGTGCACGCACACTACCACAATTAGCAAACAGCACAATGAGCTGTGGGTCGGGTGCCCAAATCGTTGCAGAGACGCTGCTGGCTGTGGAAAATGGCATGAAAGAAAGCAGGTGGGGCTTGAAAAACAGCAAAAACCCAGACTGTATTCTTCAGATAATTTATTTGCAATGAATAATTCAGCTAGCATTTGCTGTGAAGCTCAATTAAACACAAAGCGTGAAGCACACTGAGACCCCCAAATAAGGGGCACTATTCACTGCTACACAAAGGAATATTATTTACTTTCACTAATTAACTTCCACACAAAGCCACAGCCATTTCTTTAGGTGCTGAGTAGGAGGCGAACATGAGCACAGAGCTGCCGAAATTCCCCTTTGGTTCTCACTCTATGCAGGCACACGCTGGCTGCAGGCTGGGCTTGGCTCACTGCAACAGTTCTGGCAGCATCATCCCTGTGCTCCTTGTGTCAGGGGGGATGCGCCATTGAACCCACGCCACCTCGCCCCTCGCCTCCAGGCTGTGCTGGGGGTCCTGCCCCTCACCGCTGCAGCACCAGGCTTGAGCAGTGATGACCATGGGGCAGCCTCAACGCTCCCAGTACTGATGTGGAAAGCTGGTAGATGGAATAAACAGGCATTCGCTGAGCATACACAGCTTAAAGGATTCAGATTGCTCTGAATGGAGCCTAAGGAGGCAAAGATGGGTTTGTCTTTGGGAAATGGGTTAGTGGCCTGGATGCTCTATTTAGCTATTGAGAGCATTTTTTAGCATTTAATGAGCCTGTGTGCTAATTAGTTCTCTCATTTGAAATATCAAGCTTTAGGATAACCAGAAATGCAAATTCTTGGCAATATTGGCAATTAGTATTACTGCTGCTGCAGTGCGAGCAGCCTTTTGCATGGAAAAAGGGGCATGAGTCTTGTGTTGCGTGGTTATGCAGCTTGCTTTCAGCAGTTACATTGTGCTCTTTTCACGTGATATTGTAGTTGGGTAGACATTTTTGGCCAAAATATTTTTCTAACAAGGGTTTAAGTTATATCGAAACCCTTCTTAAACGCGCATATGTTTTGCTTAATTGTTCTCTTTTAAAAACTGCTGAAGCCCTGTTCCCTTTATCCATGGAAGCCCCTGTTTTCTTCTCACATTTAAATGAAAAAGGCAAAATGATATTCTGCATCTGATCTTTCTTCAAGCAGAAGGAGCAGGAAGGGTTTTGTGCACTGCACACCCCAGAGGCTACCTAAAGCCAGAGGTGGCTTTGGCAGCAGCACTGCAGGCCGCCACCAGCAGCAGCCGCCATCATCAGCCACATAAACCCTGCTTTGAGCTACCGAGGTGGCTACCATGTACGGATGCCCTTTGAATCCCTCAAGTGACCTTCTCTTGCTCTTGTAGAGTTAAGAGCAAGGTGTGGTGGGTGGGGGGAATTTTACAGGAAGAAACCTGGCACAGAGCAAGGGTCAGGTTTTCACACGTTCATCTTTTCTGGCCCCACACAAGAGCTCTACCATCCCACTGAGCTTCTGAGACAGGGAAAGGGCTGTGATTTTTAAGAGTAATTCCCTGCAGGAGATATTAATTCCATTTTTATCCTTCCCTGTAACAAAAGCTTTCTAATAACATCCTTGCCTTTCATCAGCATTACCCACTAAATACTTTTAAATAACACAACTTCTGTATTACCCTTCTTATCCCTGCTTGCTGCTTTATATTTGGCACAATAAATAAATGACCCATTTCTGTTTCCCACTCTATCACATCTGTATGCTCTCAGATCACTTTCCAAAGATCATTCACAAGACAGCAAGACTCTCTGCTGTGAAGGGGACTGTCCTAACCTGGAAAACCAGAATGCAGCATACACTCACCTCACAAATCAACTGGAAAAGTGCAGTGTGCGAAACCAGAGATTATAGGTCAGTTCTGGTGGGGCTTCAAATTCCATCTGAACAACAAAGATTAAGCAGAGAGGGTGTATTAAGGCACCTGGTTACGCAGTCCCTGATAAAGCTGGGATTAGTAAATATTTTGAGTACAGAGAGCCATCCAACAGAAGATGTAAACTCATCCTAATACCCTCACCCACACCCAGTCAGAGCAAACCCCAGGGGAGCAGAAAGATCTACCACGAAATACCGGGCTGGCCCTAAACTGGCTATCACCCTTCATTAATGTCTCCCCCAAAAAAGACAAAAAGGAGATGCTGCCACTGGAGATTACAGGGAAAGAAATGAGCCATAAAGGCTCTTCAGATCATCCCCACCCTGCATTGCTGTTATGGACTTTGTCAAACAGAAGGTATTGGAGGACCTAATTGCAGTTGGGGTTTGTACCCTCGGAGGCCCAGAAAAGAAGTTCCTTGCCCATGGTGAAGATGAGTAATGGAAAAAAATCCTTGGATGCAGAGCCAGGGGTGATTAAAAATGTTTCTAATCCTCCCACTCCAATTTCCTTAATTTCCCAAGACAAATGATAGTATCTGAGTATTTACATACTTCAGGCAGGCTGACAGGAAAACAGAAAGACCCATCTTCCCACGCGGGATCGTAAGTTTTCTCCTTCTGGGTATATCCTGAAAAACGTTGGATAATTAAAACCTGGCTGAAAGATCATACCTTGAAATAACTTTTCTTAGAACTACTTTCTTTACCCACAACCTCTCTCCAGGCACATCCCACCCATTCCAGTCTCATCACCAGAGGCAAGATACCTCTTGTCCAACAGACACCAAATCAAGACTGATCTTGCCAAAGCACATATAAAACAGGCTGATACAGCTCTACAATGTGTCCTCCTGATAGACACACCAAAAGCTGTGGGTGATCGTCATGCTCAACTATAGTGCTTTTGTAGAAATTATTCGGGTGAAAGCTAAATGGCCATTAGCCGCCAAAAGGGACTGACTGGGACAGCTGATAAAGACCCAGGAGGAAGCAGTTACTCGCAAGAGAAGTACATTCACAGTATTCCATTTCTGGCTCTTGGCTTCTGATTCTCAAGGGATAAAACCACCTTCAAAAGGTAAAACTTGGAAGAGAAACTCATAATGACTTCAGACACTAACTATCACAGACTCCATGAACATGGCTGCTTTTCCATCTGAGTAGTTCCCCAGCAATTTTTATTTCTCCTTCTCAGCCTTGATCTCTGAAGAACTTTTTCAGATATTTCTCTTTCACTAAGACAACAGTTTTGCCTCCTAAACATGTCCCCATGGTGGCCAGTCATGTCAGGATAGGACACATTGGGTTCAAAGACATCACACCAGAAGCTCTACACTAAGAATAACACTTGAACTAACTCTTCAATGGTACCCTTGCTCTTGGGAATTATACTTATAAAAAACAGCAACAAAACCACTCTCATAGCCTGAGAATCTCCAAGTCAAACAAACAGCTGAGGACAAAATTACTGACTACAGTTTAGGGTAAACTTTAGATTTATTGGCACTTTGACTCTTTATGAACAAACACCCCTGGGAAGCGGCAACCTAATCGACACTCAATTACCACTTGACTTTTTCTCTACAAATTGCCTGAATGCCAACTGACTTCTGCTGTTAGACTTCAGACCAGCAGCTCCTTCCTTTAAACCTGTTCTCATTGTTTTCACCTCTGATACTTTTGCCACTTAACATCTCAAGCCATCTTTATCCAGCCTCTTCCAGCCTGTGGGTAGCAACAAGTCTCTGCGGTGGCTCATGCTCTCAAGGGCACTGGAGGCACCATCTCACATGCTGTTAAAGATCTCTGTTACCCTACAACAAGGGTTGTCTAGTGGCCATCCGCCATAAACTCAGGATCACTCTGCCTTGGATATCCAGCCCTGACAAACAGTTGGCCAGGAAGATGGGATCCACACCACAAGTTCTTTTTGCTTAACCTGCTCTGGCTGTTAGTATTTTAATGGCAAAAAAAGGGTGAATGTCACATTCTGCTGGCATCATACTCAATTAGAAAAAAAAGTTAACGTCAACTGTTTTATAACGTACCAGAAATTATAGAGCAGATTAAAGCAATGAAGTCTGTGAGAACACACCGAATAGCAAAGCAATCCATTTCCTCAAAAAAACCCAGACAAGTTCTGCAATAAACTTATCAGACACACTACAAATTTTATGCAATAAATTCATCAGATGCACAAAGTTTATGCAGCTGCCTCATCAAGTACGGGAGGTCGTCTTTGAAGATCCTTTCCAACCGCTCTGTGGTTGTGTCACTCTCCAATGAAATATCCTGGTTTATAGCCCTATGTATATTATTTTGTCTATAAAATAATGGACTGTTAGAAGAGATCTTTCAGAGCCTGTGCTATGGACAGAGTTAAAGACAATTTCAGTAATTATCAAATTTGTGAAACCTTATGCATAAGCTTACCAGAATTAAATGGTACAATGTGCAAACCAACGGAATTGGTTTTCTGCACATGCCTTTTGGATTAACAGCTTTCAGTATAAGAAAAGCAATGGAAAAAAAAAAAAAAAAAAGGAAAAGTACTCAAATTTCACACTTTTTTCAAGGAAAAAAAAAATAATTGCTTTACTCTGCAGTTCATTTCACATTTACCACGAGAAAAATAAAAGTGGTAATTGTCAAAATACTGTAGCCTGAAATTCAGTTTGGAAGTCAAAAAGCTCCTAGCCAGGCCCTTGGGTAGCTATCAGCAACGGGGATTTTTCTTTCAAACCCACTAATATCAAGGCTATGAAATTGGAAGAAGAGCATATTGCATTACAGATGGCGCCGGAGCTGTGGATAACGAGGGAGAAAACAGAGGAGCAGGCTCGATATTTCCGCTGCAGCATCTTCAGACAGAATTATGATAGTTCATAATTTTTAAGGGGACTATTGGAATTAATAGGAATAGAAGAGAGCGCTGTGCCTGGCAGAGACAGCGCAGGAAGCACGCAGAGCCAGGTGAAGCTGTTCAGGCATGAGGTCTTTAAGTAGTGACTGTTAAACTGCTTCTTGCTGTACGCTCAGCTGCCCAACCCCTCTTCTGCACTTCGCAGGAGATGCTGTGGTGAAAACCACACAGCAGAAATGGAGATTTGCTGGTGTTGAATAGCCCTGAGAATGTGTGTGTCCACAAATTCACTTCGGCTGTTCTCTGTAGCATTGAGCCGTACCTCAGCTTTACACTGAGATCAAGCCCTGAGTTCCCCCTGCAGCTCCCGTGGATGGAAATGGGGCCACAGATGGTACTAAAACCCTAGGATGTGGCACTGGAGCCAGGAGCTGCCTCTGAGCCCGTTCCATTTCCTCTGCCAGCTCCCAGAGGGCGCTTGTTTTTTATACCAGGAATTCCCCCCTCTGGGATTGCTGGCATCCTGGGCTCTTGGAAAGCAAGAGCGAGATGAAGAATTTCATGGTTATTGAAATGAGCAAAGTTTGCTTGTAATAAAAATACTGACCTGTGCAGTAGAAAGGGAATTTTTTGTAGGGTACCAGACATCTCTGACAAAGAAACGCCATGAAACGGACAGAAACTGAGCAGAAAAACCAAAACGAACCCAAACCAAACAGAGGTACCCAAGGAGCAAGTGGAAGACATGAAGAGCTGCAAGCAACAGAGCAGGAGAGAAGTAATTGATAAATCAGGGTCTCTCTGGCAGGAGCAGTGGAGGCTGTAAAAGAGGAGAGGGCTGGGAGCTCAGTGCATGCAGCGCCTGGGCCTGGCAGGGTGGTTTATTGTTACACCTAAATACGAAGCATGCTCTGGAAGGAATATTGCTGGGTTCACTTCTGAAATAGTGCTGAGACTTGTACCAAATGGAACTTGTTTCAACATTTTTGCTTAACCAAAACACACCGGTCTGTTTACTTTGGAGAGGTGGGAGCAAGTGTCATGGATTAGCTAAAGGGTCTTTTTCTTCCCTTAGTGGATTTGGGTCAAGTGTTTACAAACGCAAACCTGTGGCCAGGAATAAATTTAAATAACACAGGTCTCCTTCCAGATTTAAAGGTGACCATGAGTTTTCAGCAAGAGAACCCTCTTGTGTATTTCTGAAAGCACTCCAGCTTTGAAGCAGCAAAAAAAGCCCTTGTAAATAACATTGCATTGCAGAAACCATGAGCTGCCAACCGAGCCTGCATTGTGCAATACAAGTGCTGGGCAGTGGTACCTGCACTGATTATACTGCAGCTCAAGTTCTCCTCAGAGCTGGGATTCATTTTTCACTCACTAGCAAAAAGATCTGGAGGAAGTATTTTGCCAGAGAGTAAGAATTTCTGGCACCTGATGCTCAGAGGAAGGTTAATGTTATGAAATTCCTGGGATCTAGAGCCATTACAGAGGCTCTTCAGTTGGAAGGAAGCAGAAATGGATTAAATGTATTATTTATGGTGGAGGCAGTGCTTTATGGCAAACCAGGACTTGACAGCACTGATTAAGCTGTTATATAAGCAGTGAAATACCATAACAATTACCCTGAGGTTACTCTGTACTTTTATTCTAAGAATTAACTCCTGTTCCCTGGTAATTGTTTCCACCCCTTCATTTCTGTGTGCTGCTGTAAAGGTCGCTGGTGCCTTTTGCCTCCTTTAGGCATTCTTACCTCTGAAAATCAGTATTCTCACAGGCAAATCAGAAGCCAAACCTTTCCATCCTTCTTATCCAGAGATAAATGCTTAATAAAATGCAAAAGTGATAGAGAATAGACCTGCAATGAGGGCTTTAATTAAAGTCATTTTCAATGTGAAGCTCGCATTCAATGCTCACACACGGGCTGTTTGGGTTGTATTTTCAACATTTTCTGTGTACATCACTCAGTGGAGGGAGATCCCAACCAGGAGAGCATTCACCCTCGGGGCAGCTCTGCTCTGCTTCCCCAGACCTCTGCCCCAGAGGCTCCTTGTGCTGCCTTTCTCCTTGAAGGACAGCCCCAGAAGGGCAGGAAACTTCAAGGCAAAGGACATTGATTGTTTTTATTTCTCCATGCCAGGACAGAGTGTGTTTTTCCTAATTTTCTGATGAAAATCCACTGGCTGATCACAGCAACTCAATTAGGCTGGAAGGAAAAAGAAGTCAAAGTGCTGAAATCTGAAACAAAGCCTCTCCTGCTCTGGCCATCACCTGCTGTGCTCCCTCCTGACAGTCATCACTTGCCTGGAACTGAACCGCAGTCTGCATAAACCTCCCCGACACTCTGAGCTACCACATGCCTTGTCTCTGTGACACCATTTGCTTTCTTTTGCAGCTATTTTCATCTGTTGTTGAACATTCCTCTGAGATGAGACCTTCTACCTTTATCCGCAGCCAAAACCCATTGCTGGCTCCCTGGGCGGTATGTATCTGCCTCTGCCCTGAATCCAAGAGGCTGCAGCTGCATCACTGTGATCTTGCTCAGCTCTCCCTCTGTCTCTTTCTCCCTTCCAGTCAGAGATTTCTAGGAAAGCAACGCCCTTCCTCTTCCAAACCATTACTGGTGAAGCCTGTGAGCACTCACCAGATCAACAGCTAGTGCTGGTTCACCTCTGCAAAGCAAGGGCTGCTACTTGAGGGGGACATGAGAATGAGCTGCTCTGAACCTTCTCACATGCACTTAGATGGAGAAAATCATCCCATTTGCCTGGATGTTTGTTGACCCAAAGCTGGATCCTTAAAGAGAGCCATTTTTGATCCAGCACAGCATGAAAGAGAAACTATGCTATGTTATGGCCTGGCATTTCCTTCAGTGACATGGGACCGACTTCTCCAAACCCAGAGATTTGCCAGCAGAAGTTTGCTGCCAGCAGCAGTTTGCTGCCAGCAGGAAGAAAACCAGCCCAGCCATAGCTGCAACCCATGTACAGCTCCCACAGGCACCAACAGACTCCTCTGGAGTATCTACAAATGGTTACTTAGCACCATTGTTCCGTGTTGTTATCACTTCTCATGTGTTCTCCTCTGTGGCTTGCTGCAGCACTGGAGAAACCAGGAACACAAATGTCCCACCGTGCCATTGGTGGGTTATGCGATTGCTCATCCCTGTGAACATGAAGGAGCAGAGGCACTATGGCAGGCAGGGAACCCCAGCACCCACACCAGAGCTGGCTGAGTTCCTGATAGGGCTGCTCCCAGGGCTGTCACAAGTCAATGGCAGAGGCTCCCAGCAGCTCACAGAGGGGGTTGCTGCCTGCAGGGGCTGGTACCCCATTTCTGCCTGCATGGGTCAGCAGGGCCGATTCAGGAGTTTCTGTGTCTGCGCATCTGTCTGTCCATCAGACTACATGCCCAGACACAGATACCCGCTGCCGTGGCAGCCTCGCTTAATGCAGCAGTAGCTCTTGTCCACTGTAGCACTGACCCTGCGTCTCTTTCACAGCGGCTCCGCAGTCACCAGCTCCACGTGAGCGCTGTAGCTGAGCTGAGTTCACATGTACGGCTGCTTGAACGCACTGTGCTGTTCCTATGCCCAAATTTCACCTCTACCAGTGCTGTGCTGTGCTGCGGGGATGTCCCACCTGGAGTCATCACAGTGGAGGGGAATTTCACACGTAGCCTGCGCTCTAGCACAGACGTGGTCTAAACAGCCAGAAATGGGAAGGTTAATGCTCCGTTGTACCTGAGTGGCTATAAGGAAGGTTACACCAAGCTTTTTATCCTTTCTCATCTCTAGCAAATGTGAGAGATGCACTCTAGTGCCTGTTGAGGGAAGAAAGTGCTGGAAAGGGTTACGAACAAGGGGGATTATGCTGGACAAAGATAACAAAAGTTGGTGGAAGAACACAAGCAGTTCTGGTGCTCAAAATAATGTTTCTGTTGTTGGGCTGAGGTCAAGGGAGCTTCCAGAGCCACGGAAGATGCTAGAGATACTTCTCTGAGCACAGTGAGGCCACAGCTTTAGGCGGAAGCTTGCCCTGATTGCAAATGCTTTATCACTGCTGGCCAGAAATTACTTACCAATAATTGTTTAATTTGGACTGGTTCACATCAATGAAATGTTTAACTTCATAAAAAGGAAGTGGAGGGCAGTAGGTTAGAAAGTAAATCTCAGGGTTACTTTGGCTGGTTTATGTATGGACCGCACTTCTTGCTGCTCCCCTGGCAGGGTAACAGAGACAGAAGGAACACAGACGCACTCTAGTGCACGGATCTACACAGCCACCCTGAGAGTCAGCAGCTCCTGTCAGGATGCACAAAATCCCTGATCCCTTCCACATCTTTTCAGATCATTTGCAGACAAATCACCAGCAGCCCCTTCTCAATGTTTTGTAGTTTGATAGCTCAGTGACTAAACTTAAAACACCTCCTTCTGTAAAGATTTCTCTTTTTTCCTCCCAAGGAATGAGGAGTTTGCTGGGTTTTGGTCTACCCAATCTTTGCATAGCACACCAGCAAAACACAATCTCTGTGCCCCAGCCCAGACTCATGAGCTGGGAATGCACCACCTCTTCCACTGTTAGTTTTTGGACACGGCCTCTTCAACTTGCCTCCAACTCGGACATTAAGTTTGAACACAGCTCCCTTAAATCCTCTACAGCCCTGTAGCTAAACATGGACATAGGAGTTTTTCTGCCCAAAGTAACACCCTGCCTGGAGAACTCCTTTTCCTCTCCCTAATGAGAGCTTGCAGCTCAGATGATGGACACCTTCCCTGGCAGAAGAGTAATGCAGGAGCGTGAGGCACCTCCTTTCACCTTCAGGCATCAGCATCACAGAAACGGGGATTGCTGGCTCCTGTGGTCAGTGTCCCTGCCCACAACAGAAGACAGTAGGACCCCAAACGTGACTGGGGCTTCAGGGGGTGAAGGGACTTGACCTGGAGCAACAGACAAGCTCCCCAACACCCCCAGAAAAGAAGAAGGGAGGATGAGACCTTTCCTTCTGCCAGAGGAGGGTTTTGGCCTGGCTTCCTCACAAAACCAGGAATCAGAAGGACCCCACCAATACTTGTGAATTAAAGGTCTGTTTCTGCCCCAGACTGCATGCACATGTTGCAAACTAAAGTTTAGAAGCAAAGGGAACAAAGTCAGTTCTGATTTTCTCTTCATTTCTGAGGGGGAGCGAGACAGAAGAGACCCACTGACTCCTTGTTTTACCAGAGAAAGGAAAAGCTTTTAGAAAGCAAGTTACCTGTAAACTTTATTTGGACAAGCAAACAAAATATATATATTTAACTAGTTTTGATGCTTTAGTTGTGTGCCATTGCACAATAATTCATACTTACACTTGAACATGCATCATTAACTGTTAAGTTCCATTTTATACCCAGAAATACATTCAGTAACTTAGAGGAAAAGAAAAGAAAGATCAATACAAACAAGGTATGTTAGAAAGTGGCCAAAAATAAGATTTATTTGCAAATCATTTTGACAATAAGGAAACAAGTATCTCTGAACTGTGCATTTTTGGGATTACATGTCAGTTCCTTTGCCTTCCGAGATTTCCATTTGCATGCGATACGTGATACCTCTAGAATTCAAAATAAACTTTGTAGTGTCCTTTTTTGCTTTGCTGTGCTAAGTAATTAGTTCCACAGGCACACTACAGGAGAGTCAAAGTCTTTGTAACGAGAAGCTGTCACAGGAAACGCACAATGACACAACCTTGGCTTAGAAAAGAAACTATTACAAGAGTTGTTTCACATTTGTTTAATGCAGCATCAAATGCTTCAGGATTCCCACAAGGCGAAGTGCCTCCTGCTGTGCATAAATGGACAAACAAAAAACCCAAGAAACCAACCCAAAGCAAAACCCAAAAAACCCCAAAACCCAGCAAACACCAACATCTACCCCTAAACAGCTATACTGAAACCTCAGATTTCTTTCCGATGCAAGAATGCACAGTACATCTGGTTATGACCCAAGTTATATTCCCTCTCTTGGAAGCCAAAGAGCTGTGTCTCATGTAAAAGAATCACAGTTCAAGATTTAATAAATGTATATAAATGAACTCAGGACAAAGGTAACACAAAGTGAGAATTCATTTACCTTTGAGCCCAACTCTGGCAGGGTAACCTCTAAATTACAGTTAAGTCACAGAAGATGTAGAGGAAAACAGCAGTATCTTCAGAACATTTCTTCATCTTATTTCCACCCTTCTTCCCAACTTTGCTCTGTCTTTCAAAAGCCAGAGATTTCAACTCTGAAGTCACATTTTGAATTAAATGAGAGGAAGTGCATTCTGAGAAGCATATATGATTAAATTCTGAACAGAATACATTAAACCTATCTTGTTTAAGAGGAAGTCCAAAGGGAACACCAGGAAACAAATAGCTATTCAGAGAGAAAATTAAAGAATCTGGACCAGATCTATTTTCAATACAGTTCTAGAAAATATCTATTTTTATAACAAAGAAGGTCTTTTTTTCTTTTTCTTCTTTATGAAGATCAAAATAATCCCAATATTTGACACTGGAAAAATATTTTTCATCTCTCCCATAAATATAATAATGCAAGAAAAGATGCCTAGATGTCATTGTCACCACTTCAAATAAAGCATTAATGAATGCATTAGATCATTTAAATGTAAATAAATGAATTTTATATATACATAAATATGCCCAAAATATTAAAATAACCTTATAAGGGTAAACCAACTATTGTAATGGTGACAACCATTTCATTTAAGTATTTAGGCAACAAAAACTGGAGAGAATAATGAAGAGTCTTAGAGACATTATTTTACTTTGTTCTACTTTGGAAAGACTAAAACTAGAACCAACTGAAAGCTCCTTATCATCAGTCCACAGGCAATCCCACCATGGGGGTCTCCTTAGGCCTTCTGGGGAACCTAGCCCATCTTTATGGAATAAATATACTTGGTCATTCCACATCAACCATTGCTGAAATGATCCTGAGAGCAAGGCCCAGAACCTAGGAACCTCTTTAAGCTGAATGCCCTAGTTAACATCACACTGCCTCCTGATGAAACTAAAAACTGAGAAAGGATGAAGAATTCAGAACAAATCTTCCACTGACAAACATTGCCCTTTTCAATTGCAACTCAATCATTTTCAAAGAACAGTAAGAATTTACAGTTACCTCCAGTGGTTATGCCCTCCCATTAGACAGCTCCAGCGCTTTACTCTTCTAAGTCCTGTGTATCCCCGTATTTGTGGTGTAGTCAAACATAACACAGTTGAGGTTTACTGATTTCTGATTCAGGCCACAGAGATGCATTGCAGCAATTAAGATGTAGGTGCCAACATTCTGCATAGGCCCCTAGATTTCACGGTTTTAACAGTATTTTTGCCAAGACAAAAAGTTTGGAAAATCCCTACCCTGAAAATCCACTATTTGCTGAGAAAGAACCCTATTTACTGAGAACATGAACTAGCTCTCAGTACACCATCTTTAATGACAACACTTTAAAAAGACTCAGTCTTACAAGTTTTGTTCTCTTACATATCTAGGTCTGAAACCTAGAAATGATCAGGGTTTTTTATAAGTCTTGTAGAAGTGATCCAGCTTGCAAACTTCATTAGTTTTGGCAGAATCATGTTATATGAAACCTGTAATATACTTGCTAATGCTTAACCCAATGATCACTTATAAGAAGTATTATTGCATTTTAAGCGTAAAAATATAGGAGGTTCTATAAAGAAAATTAAAATAGCATCCATCTAATATTGATAGTCATATAAAATAACTCACAATTATGTAAGTTTCCATATTTAATTACACATTTAAAAATAAGTTATAAAAATAATTAAGCTTCTTTAAAGCCCCTAAGTTATTGCCTTTTAGGAGTTTTTACTCATATCTACTGATTGTCTAACATCTGCAACAGCCTCTGGTACTCGAACAGTCATATTATCCATGGATTTCTTCAAGCAGATTTGGCAGCCTAAACGTGATCTGTAGGGAAACAGGACATTGTCGTTAGTTCTACCTGATCACATATCTAACAGCATTTACCCCCCTGTGTCTCCAACATTCAGCCATCCCAAACAAATTATTATCTACAATCAGCCACTCTTGTGCATGGCTTAATCAAGACCAGCAGTGAACTGCATGCATCAATGCAAAGATACATGTGGTAATAAAAAATATTTACATTAAGTAGCAGAGTTCAGTACACTGGAAAGTGGTACACAAGTACTTCCTACTTCCTGAGGCAACATACAGTAAGGGTGACCCTTCCATTTTCAATGGGTCACTAACAGTTCAGTCAAGTGCAGGGAATGACATTTGATGTCCCAAGGGACATTTGGCATCTCTGAAGAGATGAAGGCAATGAATCAGAATGAAAACCTCAGAAAAAGCAAAGCCTAACTCATATAGGGTCCAATGTTTTCAAATAAAACAACTCAAGACGGGGTCATTATACCAGACAGTAAGAGCGAGAGGACAAGAAACACAGGAAGGAGAAGGATAAAATACTCATGGCATCTGAGGAGATGCAATCCTTCATTTTTTCTACCTACCATTCAGCATGAAAAAATGTTGTACTTGAGTATTTCAAAGCAAAGACAGAATGAATACCACAACAAAATTCTGCAGACATCACAAGTCACTTTTACTGCTGGGATATCCTTACCGTAATGTCCATGCCCTGGTACTTAAGTATAGAACACTTAGACATCAGCAAGGATGCACAATGTTCTGAGGCCCCAGCTGAATAATTTTATCAATATAGGAATGTAGGCAGAGATACTATAAAAGATCATACTACATTAATATCTTTATAGAACCCTTTCAAGCATGTAGTGATCAACTGCTGTTAAAGCTCAAAATTCAGTCCTATATGAAAATGTAATACTTCTTTGTAAATAACTACATATATCAACTTCAATTTACTAGAATGCACGTACAAATACATACATTACCAGAAGATTTAATCTCCTGAATATACATCCGTAAGAATGAGGTTAGAAATGACATCTATTAGATATGCAATTTCTGATACCTGTATCATTGTCAGCAAGGCTGAATTTTACTGAAGTGTCTGTTTTCACTAAAGACCAAAGCTAACTCCCTATGTACTCTGTAGTGTAGCAATGAATTCACTCCACATGAAGGTTCTGAGCCTGCTACACAGCAGTACAAAAAACCCTAGGCAGCACTAAGTAACACTGTGAGAAACAAACTACCTTCCCTTATTCAAATTCTTCCACAGCATTTATAATTTTATAGATATTTAACCAGATTCCTCCACCTGTTAAAGCTGAAGCTTGGACTCTCAAAAAGATGATTTAGTCAATTCCTGCATGCAAATCACCCCTCCTTTAACCACTTCCCTTTATTTACTCTCATTCTACTGCTTAAAAGAAAAAAAAAAAAAGTAAAAAGATATGGTGAACTCCCATATTGTCATGTAATGGTCATTTTCTGGTTTTCTACCTGTTCCTACATAATATTGCCAATAGCCCATTTACCTTTTTGAGTTTTTTGGTTTTGTTTTTTTTTGCGTTTTAACACCAAACCTTAAGTTGACATTCCCGGAAGATAGCTGGCAGCGTATTTCAAGTCTGCATGGTTACCACTGTTCTACCCACCTCTCCATGTGTGTTTATCTGCAGCTTTTAACACCAAACTTTGTTTCCTATCACTCAATAGCACAAGATCCTTGTACATGGCTTCACTGACAGTTTTTGGTTTTACCACACTGAGGAACATAGCACTATATACAAACCTCATTCTTCATTCTCTTTTCCCCAGTCTCACAAAAACACTACTACATAAAACCTAGTACCAATCACTTTTAGATCACATATTCTTACCATGTTAAAAGACATTTTATCTATTAACCAATTACTTATCCTTTACAGGGCCCTTGCTCTTACCCATTTCAATTTAATCTTAGTAAAGAATTTCTGAACCTAAGTAAACTACATGAACTGTAAGATTTTATTTTTTCATACTCAGTGACTCATCTGAACTCCCATATCTGTCACATCCTTCTACAAAAGCTTTGTTGAATTCTTTCCTTACAATTATGTGCTAGAAATCATAAAGAGGCAACAGTCCATAGGCACATGATTAACATGTCCAGTATGGAAGCAGGCTCACTGTTCTCCAGTTCTGATGATCTCATTTTAAAAGTTGAGTTGCTACCTTCCATTCCTTTAATGTGGGAGAAGTTTTAAACCAACTAATTAAGCCTTCAGCCAAAGTTCAGAAATGTCATCATGAACTCCTGTAGAACTCCTGGGTGAATGCTACCTACTCATTACCATTTGTTATTACTCATTTTACTGTATTTACTCATATTTGCTGTAATACTCCAAGGAAGCCCTCTCCAAAGAAATCTTCCAGGGCAATGGACATCCTGTAACATCTCTAGAGACAACAATGCAAAAGCAACTCTGCTTTTACATGATCATCTTTGTATATTCTAAGTGCACTTCTGCATCACCCATTGGCTTTTCATGTAGAGAAGCTTCCTACTTGATAGGTTAGAAACAAAATTGATTTCCTACTTTTTAGCAAGCGGTTTCTCAGCTTATTTTTCAGTTCAATATTCTTTCGAAACACTTAACTTACCAGGGTTGGCATCCCCTGACTCTTAATATCTTTACTCTTCTGCAGTTATACAAAACCATTTCCTTTTAACCTTTTTAATTAGTCCTTTGTTTTAAAAACCATGAGCTTCCATGGCGGCTGCTAGCTGAAACTTCCCCAAATACCGTCACTGACAAGAAAAAACTTTTATCATTATACTTATGACAGAGCATAGTAGTGCATCTCCATTACGCAAGTTTGTATCAGCACAGAAGACCAGGTAACCTATTGCAAGTATCAGTCACTTAAAGCTCAGTCTTCCAGAGGTTTTCACACATATGAAAGATCCCTGGCCATAGGAAGAACATGTGGTATTAGGAAAACCTGACAGAAGTAACAATTGTTTTCAAAAGGTCTAAAAACTTAATTTGAAGAACTTCGAGAGAAAAAGTAAGTGTTTAAACAGCTCTGTCTTTTTACTGTTTCAGTTCTTCAGTAAAAACTGCTTGCTTTAAATCTTTAATTAAAAGACAGCCAAATAAAAAAGATTTTAATTAGATTGCTGGTCTCCAGAGCTATTTAGGAATTGGTTTGGTGCAGAATCTAAAAGTTACTCTGAGGAGAATTATGGTAGATGGTAAGAGTGATGTAAATTCTCACTTAACAGACTTACTATTATTTTCAAAATTGAAAATGTTTTTTTGGGAGACAGGAAAAAGGAGAAAACAAAAGAAGATGCAACAAGTTTTTCACAGCTTAACTTCTTTGCCTTTACAACCTCCCAGAAAAGTTACTATTTGGCTGAAGTGAGAAAAAACATACTGTTGTGTAGGAACAATTGATACAGGATTCCATTACTCCTATAAAGAGATAAATAAGTTAATTCAGAGTACTGCTTTGCAGAGACAAAAAAAAAAAACTATGCTGTACAGGCCAGCTATAAGGCCCTCTGACATCATGGGAAAGATTCTAAAAAACTTTGATAAGCAATTGCATTGAAACATGAAGGAAAGGGCTTATGAAACCTTGTAAGGCATAGCTACCTACTCTTCATGTAGGTATGTTCTATGATACAGACTACATGTACAAGCAGTGCAGCACACTAGGAGTGGATGAGGGTGTGACACTGTAATTACAAGGCATATGATGGTGTAGGAGATACAGAACAGAGGCTTACTTTAGACTATTACTAGTCCAATATGCAACACTGCATTAGCAGTTAAGAGAATGCTTTAGTTTTACCCCAAAGGGAATCTGGCTTGTTCACCAAGAGCCATGACATGAGTCAAAGTACGACAAGTGGCGACACTGCCATGTGTGACACCATTTATCCTAGAGAAGGCTTGGGGAAAGGATCTTATCAATGTACATAAATACCAGAGAGGTTGTGGAGTCTCCATCCTTGGAGATATTTCAAAAGCTGTCTGGACATGGTCCTGGATATCAGCTCTAGGTGGCCCTGCTTGAGCAAGGGGTTGGCCCAGATGACCTCAAGAGGTCCCCTCCAACCTCAACCCTTCTGTGATTCTGTGAAAAGAAGATCTGACCAAAACTAAAATACTAAAGTAAACACATTTATAAAATACATTAACTAGCTACAGGCTAATGAGACAGAAAACAGAAGGGAAGGGAAACAAGAACAAGAAAAATCACACACGCAACATCAGCAGCAAAGCTTTTGTTGAAGGAACTGGGTTTTTGGTCATACCTCAGTATCTGACACTTCTGCATCAGACACCTCAAGAAGACCAAGTAATGGCAACTGCCACTCTTCAGTTACAGAAACAAAACTGAAATCTTTTTAGTATGAGTTCAGCTAATCAGTATTTGAACTTGGCAGTCCCATTTGCATAACAGAATCCACCTATTCATTAAAAGACAATTAAGGCATTCTAAGAATACTGGACTGCCCCACATGCAAACCCTGCTTTTCAGTTTTTCATGTAGTGAAGCGTTATGTTCCCTTACGTTTCTGTGAGGCCATATGCCAGGTCCAGCATGTCCATCTCTTCATCAGTAATTGCATCTAGTTTCTCAAATATGTGGTCTTCAAAAATTAAATGACAAGTTGAACAGGCTAGTGTTCCTTCACATGCGCCTAAGGAAAACATAAAGTCAAGATAACAGAAAATCCAAGTATCAAATTACAGCATAATTATGGTAGAATTTCACAAGAAATTCTTCATCAATGTGCACAAGAAGTACTTCTATTCATTACTGAAACTAATGCTTCATATATTCCCACATTCATGTATCTACTCTGCATTCAACTCTCAATAGCATTTCTACAATTCCTACAATTCTGAGATTTACTTGAATCCTGTAGTTAATCAAAATCTTAACAAATTCCCTTTCTACCGTTTAAAGAGAGAAAAGTTTTCTACTATAAGAATGCAAAAGCAGACAACACTGTCAATCAACACTACTTAATTTATCTCCAGGGTTGATCCTTCTTTCCCTCTTTCCCAGTTTTGAGAAGGTTATAGAAGTTCAACAGAACTGAACAGATTTTATACTCATTATTTCTTTTCTGTCAACAGAGCACTGATTCACAACCACAAAGGTAGTCAGGCCAGAGAGACCTACATGTATTACAGGGCAATCCAGCCTGAGACAGCGATCTAAGAATTTGCAACAGTTAAACAGAGTAAGCATCAACCATATCTACCTGCTAGAGCAATCAGATCATCACAGAACAGTACAAGTTTGAACGCTAACAAATTTGTCTCTGCCACTTGGCTGGCACCAAGTTTTCCACTTTACTGAAAAACGAAGATGTAATTCTTCTGTGAAAACTGAGACAGCTGGGGCTGTTCAGGCTGGAGAACAGAAGGCTCTGGATAGACCTTAGAGCAGCCTCCCAGTACCTAAAGAAGACCTACAAGAAATCTGGAGAGGGACTTTTTACAAGGGCATGCTGGGACAGGACAAGGAGGAATGGATTTAAATTGAAAGAGGGTAAACTTAGATACTAAGAAGAAATTCTTTACTGTGAGGGTGCTGAGACACTGGCACAGGCTGCCCAGAGAAGCTGTGGATGCTCCATCCCTGGAAGTGTTCAAGGCCAGGTGTGATGGGGCTTCGAGCAAACTGGTGTAGTGGAACGTGTTCCTGCCCATGCCGCGGTGGGGGGGGGGGGGGGATGAGGGGGGGAGCGGCAGAACTAGATGATCTTTAAGGTCCCTTTCAACCCAAACCATTCTACGATCCTGTGAACTTCAAAGGTGAAGAAAACGGACTTTTTCATATTTGTGCAGAGACTGGGGTTGGGGCACTTAGCCCCCCCCACCCTGATTCAAACTGATAAAAGACAAGCAGGTAACACATTAGCCAAGTTTCATTTATTTACTCATTTCCAGGGAAAGCAGAACTGAGAGCTTTGTGCCCACATCATCTCTGTACTCATATGGAACAAAGGGAAGCAAGGTTGCACGTATAACCACTGCTATGAAAAGAAACAGTGGGATTCATCATCAGGCCACAAGAACCACACAGAAAGTACAGTGCTTTCATGTAGTAACCATACTGACTGCATATATTCAAAGTGACCATGACATTGTACTAGAAGTCATGATTTTAAAAATTATATCATGTTTTCATGTACACAGAAATGCATGGGAAAAAGCAAAATGGCAAATAATGTAAAATTTGTTGTATCAACAGTTTAAGCATTTTAATGTTGGAGAAGTGAAGTGAAAAGAGAGATAAAAACAAACACCAACCAGTCTACATGAATATTGGAAGGTCTTTCTGCGACTGCAAAAGCTAGCAGTAGCAAACAAACTGAGTGGAATTGAATAATTCAACAGTTTTGTAAGTCTTTGTGTAAAGATATTTCTATTATTATTACTGCACATGGGATGCCCCCTAGTGATAGAAACAAATAGGTTATGATTTACATTTTACTTTTTTTTCCCTCATTATCTTTTTTCTAAACACAGAACATACATTTTTACGTGATTTACACTGCAGTTTTCTTGGCCCTAGTATGTTGTTTCATTAGCAAGTAATTATTGAAATAGGACTAATATATGTTAT
The DNA here is from genome assembly GCA_009867235.2 of Psittacus erithacus. NCBI lineage: Eukaryota > Metazoa > Chordata > Aves > Psittaciformes > Psittacidae > Psittacus > Psittacus erithacus. The sequence goes on along the minus strand of WYDI02025371.1, from coordinate 19,699 downwards.
AATTAAGGATTGGTACAGTATTTCCAAATTTTAGTTTGGCTTCTGTTTATTGACAGCATTATTGGTTGTTTTGGGTTTTTTTCCACTTTACCACAATGCTTTAACATGGCTGATATTTATACAAACTGAGAGAATATTTACTGTAGAAGACAAGTGGACTAGCCATAAGCCTGTAGGACGTGTTTAAGAAGTGATATATAACACCAGTTATACCAACACATTACAGATTTTTAAGAGACAATTCTTCTCCCCAGGTGTATGCAACTCCAGACGTAAGAGCTGACTCAGATGTAAGTCTGAGATTTCAAATCTTACCAAAGATTTGATTACTATCAGAGAAATTTATCTGCACTAAGACACACCTCAGATTCCAAACTGTGCAATAATATCCTACTTACGTTTTTTAAACCAATTGACTTGCATTTACTCATACAAATTGTTCTTCCACTTTCTGCTTTAGTTTGTAACTACTGATTCTTAAACTCATGTTCATGTAAATACCTGTCCTGAGGTATTTAATTACCAAATACCACTGCTTTGCATGGGCAGAATTCTACATCCCAGGATCCTACAGAATCACATTCCAATCAATGGAAAGTGCAAAAGCTTGAACGAACAGGGAGGTATTACAGCACCCTTCTATTTTGATTTTAAACAAAACTTGTACCAAGTTAGTATTTGACTGGGGCACTGGTCTCCTTTATCCCAGTCCTTCAAGAAGAATTAAACTTTTTGCTCTTTTCTGCTAAATGACATGGAATTGGTTTTTAATTTCACTTAACTCTCAAATACTACCGCAATTTGTGCTACAAAATGACTGATAATAAGTTCAGACAGTATGGCAACAAAGAAATAAATACACCAGTTTTGTGCTGCCTCTGAAACCTTTCAGCTCTGAAGAGTTTGCAGATGGCATCTTTCAGATCCCACCTTGGCAGTACTCTGTCCACATGCTCCTCCTTTAACTTTCAAGCAAGGCTCACCCCAATTTATTTATTTATTTTAAATTTGAACTAAAATATCCTATGCCCCTGCAATTAAAAAAAAAAAAAAGAAAATGGAGAGTATTCAGAAATAAATATTCATTTACAGTTGGACTCGATGATTTTAAGGGTCTTTCCAAATCTAAATGATTCTACAACTCTGCAAGTATTTATGAATAAACTGGTTACAGACCATTACTTCAAAACACTGAACAGTATTCAGTCAATCTACTTACCAAACCCATCTATGTCTAGATTATTATTAACAACAACATCCAGCAGTGAATCCCCGGGTTTTCCCTTGGCTGTTAGTTTGTCACCATCACGATTTATGAAATGAACAGTTATTTTATCTTCTGAGCTGAAAAGAAAAGCATATAATGGAATTAAAGAAAGAATTCTAAAACGTTTTAGATCTTTACAGCTGATTAAATACTACTAAACCAATAATCACCATCAACTCCAAGAGCACAGAAACCCAAGTTATTGGCTTTTGAAAGCTGTAACATGTACAGGCATTTACCGCTGTACATTGAACAAAGGCCATTAAAGTAAGAAAAAAACCCTTGGGGTGTGTTTTGCCACTAGAAGCTATATAGGATCCTGATAGTTAAATTTTTATAAAATAAAAGAGATTATTTTAAATGCTTCTTTACAGACCTTTCTACAGACACCTGCTTTGGATTATGAAACCTTAACTGTTCTCATCATTATCATTCAGGACAAATTTTAACTTTTCCTATTTCTGCTTTGGGTTTTAGATATTTTACTTTATTAATTCCAAAACTGAATCCTTGTCCCCTCCTCAAAATGGAAATACTCCAAAAGCATTCTGGGTTTTTTTGAGCACAGGTTCTCCTAGGTTTTCACCTTTTAAATATTAACTCCAGTGCAGTTCAAAGCTTTGACACTGGCTTCAAAGAACAAAGGTTTTTTTATTTTCCTGCTTTGCTTTTCAAACAATTATGTTTATTTAAGGATTTCTCTTGCAATCTACATGTCTTAAGACCAAAGCTTTTAATATGGGAAAGAAAAACTCCCTCTGTTCTATTATCTATGTTATTTCACATGCATGTTACAGGAAAGCTTTTAATATACTAACAGATAAAAACAGTTTGTTTTTACAGACTGTTTTCTTTCCTATAGTAAGTAAGCAAAACAGGAAAAACTTGTATGGACAATGAAGAAACCTGCCGAGAGATGAGAGATACAAATAGAACAACTGAAAGCTAATGCAAAAAGTCTCATGTTTCAGTGTGAAATCCATGTTTAAGAACAGCATGCTTAATATTCCCTTTAATATTTTCAGTAACTATGGGCCTTACATGATCTAGCATATGGGAAGTATACAAGCTTGAAAATCACGTCACTCTCTGGAAAACTCTAGCCTGTGGTGCTGAGCATCAAAGCAAAAATTTGAAAGTGGCCATACCAAAACATCAGTGAACAGACTATTTTGGAACTGGCTGTAAAAGAAAATGCAGTTTTAGCAAACCGAGTAACTTGTAAAGCTAGGATCTGAGTCCTAGGTTGTTTTGAAAAACAACAAATGTTTGCTGCTCAACTTAATCTCCTTGCCACAACTGTAAACTCACTTGGCAGCAGAAAGCGCTGTGATTCACTATAATGCCATGTTCAATTCTTGTCATATCATCCCTCAGTCTATTCTTCTGAAGACAGCCACAAGCTACTATAAACTATAAACTCATTCCAAAATTATAATTGATAATGAAGGATTGACCTTTCTGATCTGCAGGATGCAACTGAAGCACGCACTGTAAAATTCAGAAATCTTCAAGATCTATCTTTAAAAAATGTAATTAACATTGCACAGTGACACCAAAGGACCACCTCCAGCAAAGGGCCCTGTGGGGGTTTAAGTTGCTACTCTGCTCTTCTCTTTGCTCCTCTGCTGCACCAACAACTCCCACAGCACAACCAATGAAACAAGCACACACTTCTTGGATATACTAGGCCAAAATTCACGGTCTCTACTGGTAGTTTAAGACTGATGGGTTTAGATTGCATCTGGAAAGGTACAGATTCACATTCCTGAAAGCCAAAGTAAACCACTGACAGCATATTTTAAACTGCTTCAAAAAGCTCTTCCATTGCTCACTGAAATACCCTTTCACTTACTGAAGTATTTCTGTCAACATGACAAACACAACCCTAACAGGAGACACAATGCAAGATGCATTTGCATTTATGGGCATCCTCTGCCCAAGGTGTAGGCATGGTAAGTACTATTTGTTCCAATATCCAAAATACACTCTTTCTTCTATTACAGGATGAAGCAATCACAAGTAACATGGACCAAACAGCAAGACATCTGGCAATTCATTAGATTACTGGAACCTTAGTAAAAGACAAGTCATGTCCCTCCCAGTTGTCAAAACACCTGAAACTGTCTTCGCAGTCTCACATTAGCTTCAGCCAGTTGCAGAATGGCACTGTGGCTGTGCATGCCCAACTGGTGTGGCATGCAGTAAGTGGACAAGCCACAGTACCATCAGTGGTCACTGACTTCTGTTAAAAGATTGCTACAGTAACTCATTTTTTCTGTGGGACCTAAGTCACACTGGCTGATAACTGAGACAAACATTTATTTATTTGTAATATACTTAGAGATAGCCTTCTTAAAGTCTTACAGTAGGATCAAGTTTTCTGCTATTGCCATCTTTACTACTCTTCACACAGCCAAAATGTTGAATTAAATAAAAATTATAAATGAGGATTTATTGCACATGCGCCTGAGTGGTGAAAATACTTTCAGAAGCGTGTTGTAATAATCAGACCAGTCAGACATTCAAAGCACACACTGTGCAGATCTTTCCAAGCACTTGGAGATACCATTCAAAAATTAATAATAATCACACCTACATGAAACAATATTTAGACTTTTTAAATTTCAAGTAACATGGCTTTTGTCTACCCAGACATTGTTTGTGTGAAGGAAAAAAAAGAATCAAATGCCACCATACTGTGAACTAGTCACAAGTAACTAACACAAAATGTGCCAGGTCTATGCAAGGATAAACAGCCTCAGGATTATCAGGAAGAACAAAACCTATTTTGTGTAATCTGTATAAGGTATAAATAGCCCAATTCATGCTCAGATGAATCCTTTTCACCAGACGCACAATATAATTAATTTCTTCACATGGCTGCCACAGTACTATTAGCTTTGTTATCATTATGATACCCTAAAGACAGTAGGAATGCACAGAGGAGCACCAGAGAATAGTAAAGACTGTTCACTGTCCCTCCCATGATAAAAGAGTAAATACTAAAAGAATCTTAACAGCCACCTCTTTCCCTTAAAATAAGTATCCTTTTGAATCTCCAGCTATTACTTCCAAATTAAGAATCACCTGTTAGATTCCCCCAAACAAAACACAAAGATACCAACTGGAGCCTGGTGTCACACATGATAAGACCAACTCTATTCTTTCTAGATCTTTTATTAAATGGTAAGTCTAACAGCTCTACCTATTTGCCTGAAGAGTTTAATGAATTAACTATTATATAGGCCTCAATTAAAATATGGAAGTTATAAATCTGAAGTAAACTTTGATACGTAGTAATTATGTTGTGCACCAAAAATAATGTACAGCTATCTGGACGAGGATAAAAGAATTCTGAGACAACTACTGTTTACATGAAAATAAAAGATAGCAGATAAAAGTGGAGCAACAGGAAGAATTAAATAGAAATGAAAACATAATGCCCGATACTTCACTAGAACCCTTGGGAATCTCTGCTCACAAGAACCACGTCAGCTAATAATTTTGTACAGCTAGGTCTTCATCCTCTAGACACAAATACAGCTAATTTTACATATACAAACAATGATATATGCTTTTACTGGAATAACACTGGCAAGTTCAGGAACTTGGTCTCAAATAGCATCACATCCAGAAATGGTAGTACTAGAGAAAGTAACTTGCACATAAAGGAAGAAAACACTAATATATGAAAGAAACAAGGATATTCTTTTTCTCTGGACTGACTCATCCAGGTGAGTATATACGGAGTACATAAACACATATGAAATGCTTGTGTAACCTTTTTCGATGGCATGCATACACAATGCCTGTGAATAAATTCCAATCTGTTTGTGAAAGACCTGAGAGATTACAGGTCTTACGTTACTATTAGGTAATAAAATGCTTTCCACTTTTAGTATTCTTTTTCCTCCCATATTTACCCTGCACAACAGCTTCAATAACTTTTAAAAATTTAATACTTTATAAAGACCTTTTGATTTTTTACTTAAAAATTGTAAATCAGAGACCTTGAAATAAGTGAATGCCATTCTGCTGGGTCACTAAGAAAAGAGATCTAAACTAGCAACTTACCCATCTCACACAGGAGTCCTAGACCAAAAGGTTAGTTTGTCTTTCCATATTAAAAGCATCTGCTGGAACAAAGTAAAAAAGCACCTACCAGAGAGTTTAAAAGCGAACTACAGAAACAACTTCAATGGCATGGAAAAAGGCAAAGCTACATTCCTGATGCTGGGCAGCTGATGGTGGGTCTCATTCCGAGTCAAAGAAACTTCTCTGGCAACCAAGTAAATTAGGCTTTTAAAACTCCTGCATTTTAAATACTGAAAGTTAACTGTAGACATTGACTTACCTTTGAATATACAAGCTACAAGCCAGAAGGCCATGCATAAACACAGCCTCTGACTACATGTATTAAGCTGCAAATCCATGGGCTGTGGGATATTAAACACTTACAAAGGTAATAAATTTTGAAACACCTACTCATACATACTGGTAAGAAGAGGAGGGGTTCTGCACACTTGGGATGCATGAGTACTCTTCAGTAAAGTAAAACTACAGCAAAGGCAGAAGAAAATTTCAGATGTTCAGTACTGTCATTACTGGGCTCTCTGGTATGTTCTGTACTTCTACCACAGGCCTGGCCAGACTTTCACAAAAGAACAAAACGAAACAAAACCACACCAAAGCAAGGGAAAGGGGAAGCACTGCGCTGCGCGAAAAAGCGACTCTGAGAGGGTCACAACCTTTCAGAAAGCTAGTTTAAACATAAGGAACCCTAGTTCAGTTTTCCGTAACATTATAAGCTCTTTCACGGGGCTCCAGACTACAGATCACAAAATCACACAGGCCCTGCGGCTTAACTATCCGAGGTGGGCTACTGCAATGCCTCCCGCACAGCGCTTCAGTGCCGCTGCCACGGCAGTCCCAGGCGGGACGGCGACTGCAAGGGAGAGGCGCAGCCTCTCGGCGAGGAAGAGGCCGAAACCCGCCCCGACCGGGCCGACGCAGGGGCACGGGAGGACAGCGGGGCACCGCGGGCCGCACGGCGCCGAGCAACCGGGGAAAGGTTACGCAGCACCAGCCCAGCTCGGCCCTCACCAACGGCCCTTGGCCCTGGGTGCCCTTAGCGCCGAGGCCCAGGCAGCGGCCCCGCCAGGCCCCCTACGGCTCTGCCGAGGAGAGCTGCCCCCGCCCTGAGGAGCCCGCTCGGCGCCTCACGGTTCTGACGCTCTTACCTGAGCACCGGCCGGGCAGAGAGGCTGAACGGCCGGGCTGCCCTCACGGCAGCGGCGGTGCGGCCGCAGCCCAGCCATGTCCCTGCCACCGGCGAGGCAGAGAACAGCCAGCGGCGGGAGGAGGAGGAGGCGGCGGCGGCCCGGAGGAGCCGTACCGGCCCCAGGGCAGCCATAGCGGCGGGACAGGAGCTCGGAGCTTCCGCGCCGGCACCGGGGGAGGGGCGGGGACAAAGTCCTACTGCTTACGCCTCTGGCGCAACCTGCAACGATTCTCGCAGCAGTCTACGTAGCGCACTTCCCGCCCCCTTATGACGGTGCTGTGAGGGGACCGCTAGACGGGCAGAGCGGTGTTACGCAAAGTGCGCAGCGAGGCGCGGAGTTGGGGGACCGGGGTTTACGGAACGGGCGGAGGGCACTGTTCGCCTGCCACGCTGCGGCTTTCCGTTGAAGTCCCGAGAGGTCCCTCAGACTGTGCTGTAGGATGGTGAAAGCTCTCAACTTCCCTCATTCAAACCCAAGCCCTACTGTTCCCGGGAAGGTGATCCCGTGAAGTCCGACATTGTTCTGCCTCCCTGCCTGGTTGGGTTCGTGAGGGATTTCTTACCACGGCTCGGGCCACGGCAGGGGCTCACCGCTGACAAGACCCTGGCGGGATCCCTGACACGTGATGGAGGTGGCACCCAAGGATACCTAGGTGTCCTCACTACATCCCAAATGTCCCTTTGGATGACGTGGCCTGTGAGGGACTGAGCTCCCTGGCTCCAGACAAGGCAAGAAGCAGAGATGCAGGGGAACGGACATGACAGCTCAGGGGTCTCAGGCTGTATTTTATGACAAAAACAACTTCTAAAACCCAGGCAGCAGCAAAGGGACAGCAGTGCCATCAGAGATGGGCATTCACTGTGAATGGCTCAAATAGCAATAGGAAATACTGAGATTTCTTGAGCAATTTCAGACAGCACATGCTGCCTTAATTTGGCTCTCTGCAGTGTACACATCGCTATACAAGTTTTGATTAGATGAGTATGCAGACCCCCTTCACTCTACAGCACGCTGACAGGAGAGTGCTGAGTGAGTGAGGAAGAAAGGGAGCATTTACTTCCAAATCAATCATTCAAACAGTGAAAATAAATGGGGGAAAGGAGGAAATGTTGATTACCTCTGAGGCACTTGAGGTAGTTAGGATTATTCCTGATGCCTTATGATTTTAGGACTCTGTTTTTGCTGGTGTCAGCGTAAGATCAAAGAGGGAGATAACATTATACTATGTAACTTAAACATGTATTTTCTTTAAGGAGAGAGGGCTGTGATGGAAATGTCAAGACCTTATAAACTGTCCATAAACTGAGAGACTTGAATGTGCCAGTTTTCACTGCTTCAGGTATATAGCTCCTACCCTCTAAGTGACACGACATACTCAATGACATTAGAGGGAATCCCTTTATCCATTACAAATACGACCAATGTAAGATTTTACAAAGTCTAAATCTTGTCTTTTAAGCTTTAGTTCCATTATTGCTATGTCAATGTAGCTTTTTTAGCACCTACACTGTATGAATCCTGTTATATCAAATATGTTTCACATTATTATCCTTTACAAGCCAGTATTCTTTCCATAAAAACCAAATGTACTGCTGTTCTCATCTAGATTTAGCATAGGATTTCAAAAGTGTTAGTTACCCAAATGCACAATATAGCTCTACATTTCAGCAGGTGTGAGGCTGACGCGTTTTTTCTAGGCAATTTCCTTTAAAACTGTTGATGTTACAAAGGCTGCAGTAACTTTACACAGGTTGCCACTGTGTAATACCGGCAGAACAGCTTTCAGTTGTTCTTTGATTACTAGCAATATAATTGTGTTTTTTCAAATACACCTTTTGTAGAGTAGTATTTTTAAAATATAACCAAAATCAATGCACTCAACATGTTTATGAAATCTTATATTAATGTAAATGCAGTTAACATTAACAAATGAATATATAATAGAGCAGTCACTGAAATAAATACTTGGAGTGCCAGATCCTCAGTGAGTATGCTGGTACCCACATACCCACACTAAGCTATTTTTCATTAGGTTTCAGCCTTTGACAGCACAGGAGAAGGTGGCCACAAATAATACATTTTATGTCAATATTGTCACTACATCATAGGGTCATATATGCGTTCTTGTAAGGCAGTGTATAGCTAAATATATACAGTATTATGTGGACTTTTAATACTGTAAAGCCAAAAAAGCATATCAGATAATCTAGTCTGACTTTAACCAGATGGCTGCTTGTCATAAATTTATGGTTAATGTGGGAAATAAGTCTGAAAGGGACCCTCTGGACCGTCTAATGTAAACTTGTGCTGTCCCATGCAACTCAAGTAACTAAACATAGAAGTATAGAAGTATCAGTTTATTAAAGTTTTCTTGCTGGTATTAACTGCACAGAAAAACAGGCCCAAAATTTCACTCATTGGAAGGGTAGAAGGCTTAATTATATATTAATTTTCAAATAATTTATTTTATTAGTTTAATTCTTAATATAGGTTTATGCATACTGATTTGTCCCTCCCCAGGGCTGCCCATGAGTTTAAACAGTTTTTGGTTTTTTTGTTCTTTGTGATGTTCACCCATCAATTATTGTACTCCCTCCAGCCCTTTTATTTTTGCTTCTGTTGTTACAGGTCTCTTTTCACAAGGCAGGAAACTCTTACTATTCTCATGAATATCCCACTAAGCCATTTGTGTGTATGTTAGTTTGAATTCAGCCTTGTTAGATGTGGGCAACTAGTTTGTTCATTCACTTCAGGTCTTGTACAGTGTCTCTAATAGAAATGTATGGCACTGATACATCCTAGGATTGTATTTGATTTTTTTGTTCCCATGTACAAATGAAATTAGTAGCCTCAGATAATCTCGTGATCAGTTAATAACCGAGATGTCCCTTGCTGTTTCTCGTTAATGAAGCTGTCATTAACCACAAGAGTTCTTGCTGCCCCCAAGAGCATAGTAAGCTCTTTGAACTTTGCTTCAGTCTGCTTTCATGTGGGTTTTTTGTTCAAATACCATTTAAATGAAGAAGGCTATTTCTATTAACCAGCATTAATATCTGTGCTGGACATGTTCCATAGCTCTGTTCCAGCCTTCAGAGTGCCATGAGCCTGAGCACGTTACCCCCATGCAGAAGTTTATTTGGCAGAGTACAAGGTCAGCTCCTTCACTGATAAGAACAGTTGTGAAAAAAGCTGGTGATGAGGGCATGCCTCTCTTTTCCTTTGAGAGCTCTTCTTAATCTGAGGCTCATGCTGGCCTTCACCTGTGCCACAGAGCAGTTGTGCAGCAGCAGCGCTATTGGCACCATCTCACATCTCCGAGAATCTGGTCTTCATCCAGACTTACTGACCAGGCATCCTGGCTTGGCCTTGGACCTGCCTTGTCCCTGTGGCTCTGCTGGGTGACCACTGGACTGTGTCTGACCCTGACCTCTGTCTCACAAACCAGTCTTGACCCTGGCTTGCCACTTTGCATCCTGATTTCTTGTTGGTGAAGTGACTGTTTTCACATGCCTTGGTATTGTGCTTAGCTCCTGGCTATTGCTTCTGTTGCAGAGCAGCCAATTCTTGCTGCTTCCTGAAACCCCCCACTCCCAAATAGAGAATCCTCCTAATTCCCTCATAATTTTTATATAACATATGGTTCTGGGTGGGCAAGCTCAAAGAAAATGGTGGAGCAAATTACATAAGGACACCTCAATGAAATAAGAGTAGCAGAGTGAAATAAAAGAGGGTTAAATTATAACCAGTGTGTACCTAACATCTCTCTGAATCTCACCTTGGTTGTGCACAAGGGCTTGTTGCTTGTTCATTACAATGGCATGTTCATCACAGTGGTAAACATTTTGTGAGAGGTGCTTCATCTTTCCTATGTGTTTGTATGGGTTCTTGCACACTGGGGAGCAGGTCTAATACAAACTTTTTTTTACAATTAAATTCTCCAACTCTTTACTATTTTTTAAGTTTATATTTGTAGGAGGTCATCAAACCACTAGGTGCAAACAATTTCAGCAAGATGATATACAGGTATTCACATTTAGCTTCATCATTCAGGCCATGGAATGTAGTCCCAAGGCAATTTATAGAAACCTGGGGTGAAGATGTTGTGGTCCTTCTCCTCCCTGCCTCTCCCTTCCTTTTGCTGTTCTAGTGTTCATGAGCCAGGTGTGGGGTGGACTCCTAGAGGTGATCTATGCAAAAACTAATCTAGAAAAAAAAAAGCAGGGGGATGAAAGGAAAGAGAAGAAAGTAAGTGGTTTCCAGCCATTTTAGTTCCATCAACCAGCCTACAACGCTCTGCCCTTGTGCAAAACAAGATGTATTCTAGAACAGCAGCCCCAGCTTGGGTTGGTTTATGCTGCTGAGCAAAGTTACCACATTTTCTTCTATGTGGCATAAAATTCCAAAGTTCAGGATGATAAAAACATTACATATGTATGCCAATGATCAGCAGATAATTTCTGTAAGTTACTACAGATGATCTCCCTGAGTCTTGGTTTTCTATCTACAGGAGACATGGCATGAATGCATATTTACAAAATGCAAATCCAGCATTTTTATTAGAGAGTTTTTTGAAAATAATAATTCCACCAATTAATCGGATTGCTTTATACAATTAGCTTTTCTGGTCATTATCAAAGTTCTGTATAAACAGGGTTTTAACTTGGATTTTCTTAGAAGCAAAATTGTGCCACATTATCCCTTTCAGTTGACATACTGAATGATAACGGAGAAAGGAAAGGATCCATGGTCCATGTGGAAATTTCCTTCTGTGATCATCTGCTGTTAACCAGCATGGGAACAGAACCATCTCATCCAGAGTTTCTTCTCTAAGGTAGCGTGATATCCTAGGATTCCCCACCGTAGGTTTTGACATAACTTTTAGTTCAGTCCTCTGGCTGCAGTTTCTTTTGGATTACAAGAGTGCAACTAAGCCCTCACAGAAATAGACAGGAGAGCAGCAGGCCACATTATTTCATCTTGGCAACCTTCACCTGACTGTGGGCAGGAGTGTGCATGTGAGCTGCTGACACAATGTTTTCTGTTTCAATGTTCCTTCCTCCAAACTATACCATCTCTTCAGCCTGAGTTTTCTGATTCTGAGACCAAGATCTTCCTTTCCACCTGCCCCTGACAGTTCAGTAACACAGACCTTGATCTAATTTCAAGCAATCAAACTTAAATAAAATGTTTATTTTATTGATCATATGAAGCTCCAGCCAGTCAGAAACCGGTGAGTGGGACACATTGGCTGGGCTTTTGGTTGTTACTTCAGCCCAGGAGGCCAAGGACTTGGGAGCAGTGAGATCTGAAGTAACCCCTTAAAACAGGGCAGGAAGGTGAAGGTCATCAACCACTGAATGTTCATGGGGTGGTTGTTTTTATTTTGGGAATTAAAGTGGTTTGTAAGCCTTTTTGTAAAGGGCAGGTAATCTGAGTACCAGCAAAGTATGCGTGTAGCTGCCAGGTGATTCTGCAACAAAAGGGAGCCTTGGGAGCTTTGGCATTTTGTTGGTGAGGATCCAGTAACTGCCTGCAGCAGGGCAGGAGGGTCTTTTGTTTGCAATTGTTTTGTCTTTGCCAGTTTCACTACAGCACCTGAAATACAGCAGGAAACAGAAATGGTTGGAGTTCTGTCATTCAAAGAACTGGCGCTCTGGAAATAAGGCAGAGCCTGGTGTTATCCATTCAGAGAGGAAAGCTGAGGCGGCGAGTCTGTCTTATGACAGGAAGGTGAATTACTGCCATGGAATTCTGCTTAACTGTAGATAATGTGTTGCTTCAAAGCCACATTTCTGTCATACATAAAAGACTGAAATCTGCATGAGAATTTGCATCTTGGATTTTAAAGTTAGTTGTCTGAAAGGCTTGATACTCTTTAATAGAAAGATGTGTGAGTTTTTCCATAGGAAAACTTTTCTTACTTTTGTGAATTTCTGAAATTCTTCTACTTCATGTAGCACATAACATTTCATAGCAATAGCTCCTTCCTATGATAAGCTGAGAAAGTAATCAGTCTCCAATTAAACAAAAAAGTAATTTTATGACTGCAGAAGGTTTGTGTTGACAAGGAATTACAGCCTGATACCCACTCCTGTTGCCTACCTGCACCCACTTCTCTCTCTGGATAACGCAATTATGAAATAGCAGCAGCATTTTTACTCTCTTCCTCAGAGTCCTTAATAGTTGTTCTGTAACAACACATGCAACAAGATGTAAGCAAAATGTCTCCATTAAGAAAGGATATTGATTGCTGTAGATGCTGCAAGGCCTGCTGTCCTGTCAGTAGCAGGTGGAGTGAGTGATGTATGAGGGTCTGCATGCTGGTCTTTTACTACCTTTGCAGAATACATCTTTGTGTAGCCTGTGATGAAGGCATGCATTTACTGTTAGTGGTAGCCTATGGATTTGTAACGAGAAGCCAGCTCAGTTGCACATGACAAAGGCTTTTGTGTAAGGTTCTTGGAGAAAGAGTGATGCACAACAGGAAGTGTGCTAAGGCAGGAAGGTTGTGTGTCCACCAGGAGGCATACCAAGACAGGGCTCCATCTTCCTCACAGACTTGAACCCGATGCACGTACCAGCAGTGGAGGGAGGCAAAAGTTTTCATCAGACTTTCACATCAGGAATTAGGAAATTGAGAGGTTTCTAGAATAAAATGAAAATGTGGAGAACTGACAAGAAGCTGAAGTAATAAAATACATATATGTAAAAAAATTATATGTCAATCTGAAAGAAGGGAGATTTAGATATTAGGAAGAAATTATTTGCTTTGAGGGCGGTGAGGTGCTGGCATAGGTTGCTCAGAGAAGCTGTGGCGGCCCCATTCCTGGCAGTGTTCAAGGCCAGGTTGGACGGGCCTTGGAGCAGCCTGGTCTCATGGAAGGTGTCCCTACCCATGGCAGGGGGTTGGAACTAGATGATCTTTAAGCTCTCTTCCAACCCAAACCATTCTATGATTCTATGTTCTCTGGTCAAAGACTATAATTTCAAATAAATGTTGCTGATGTTCAGAGTCATTGGAAGTCATAATTGATATCACTGAAAATAAAAATGCTAATCAATGTGTAAAGCAATAGTAGGGCTCAGCTTCTTAAGGTACACATCGGCAAGTGTCTAAGATGCCAAATTAGATACTTCCATGTACATGTGAAAAAGGACAGAGTTTCAATGCTGCAAACATTTATGCATGTGAATGATCATACCTGTTATATATTAAAAATATGAAAGCAATTGCAAAACCAGCTACAGGCTGGGACTCCATAGGAATCCAGGTTGTAATAAGCTTATCATCTGTGCTTCTCTGACAGTGTAACTGGAGTTAGAAACAATGATCCTTCTCCCTGACACCCTAGGAACATGTGTATCAGATCAGGAATACGAACAGTGGTGTTTTCAAAGATTTTGTATTTTTTTGAAGTGTTGTAATCAAAGCCTTCTTTTCTGTCATTTAAAAATCAGGTAATCAGCTAGGAATTGAAAACCTAAACCCAAGAAAGCACAAAGTGATTTTCCCAAGCTTGAAGAGAAACCTGAATATAAAAGCATGGAAAGGAAATAGAGAACCCCAAACTATTATTAAGGCCTCATGAGTGGGTTTTTTTTTAATGCCAGTCTCATGGCTTTCTGGGAACTGATTTATTGAAAGCCTTGGTTTGGCAATTCTGTGCTTGGCTAGCTTGGGCTTGACCCAAGTCCTCTTTTCTCTTGGCAGCACTTAAAACAGCTGAGACATAGCCTATGCTTGTAATCCAAGATTGCTGTGTGCAGTCAAGAACCCTTCAGCATGGAAAATGAACAGTAACCCCAGTGGGCTGTGGGGCTGGGGTGAGGAGCTGAGGGCATGATCTGCTTCCCTGCGACCAGCTTCTATGTGGGTTTAGTGCAGCTGACACACTCCAACTGGTGTAGAAATACTGTTTTACTTTTAAACTGCGCTGTAACCCAGCTGCTGGAAACTCAGTTGTGTAGAGAGAACTCATCTAATATTTCCAGTTCTTCAGCATTTACAGGAGCTGCTGCTGCACTCCAGAGGCAGCGTTTGGCCAGTGTTTGTAGGAACAGCAGGTCGTGTCCTGCTGGAACAGCGCAGCAGGAGCACCAGGCATTTTCCTGAGGGTTCCCCAATCTCAGCAGTAACGCCGCAATAGAACAATGTGTCCAATGTATTCCATCGTCTTTGCCCATGGGCTCTTATTTCAAGGCAGAGTACTCTGCTGGCGTATATGTATCATACAGAGGTTTCTCTTGCACTGCTTCTAGGGCTTTGAGACAAACTGCTGGCACAAAGCTGGAGTTAGTAACCCACAGCAGTACCACTGTCGTTCCAAACTGCTGAGGTAGTGCTTTACCCTATTACTTTTCTTACACACTTCTGTTTTCTATATAGAAACAGAAGTTGCAGAATCATGTAGCTCTCAATTTCTAAACCAAAATTCGTTGTTTTAAACTGGCACAGCTCTGAAGTTAGCACTGAGTCGTGCTGCATTACACCAACACAGAGCTGGACTAACCACCATAATGCAGAAGACTGTGCAAGACAAGTAAATTACTGTCTAGCTCCAGTGTTTATGCCCTTTATGTTTATTAAGGACAATACTGCTTTTAGTAACTTTAAAAGCAAATGTCTCTGTAACATCCAGGTCTCACTGACTTGTGCCCAGCTGGGATATCAGGACGGGTGTTTGTTGCACTAGACAGCTTGTATCTGTAGATGGGTGTCTTACTAACATGGAAGAAACTTGAACTCTTCAGTTATATAATGGAGAAGTAAACGATTTTCCAGAAATTATTTATCAAAGGAAAGTGGGGATGTGAAGGCTGTTTCCTGAGCCACCATTGTTGCAATCACTGCAGACCTGCTTGTGTCTTTGCCATTTGCAAGCTGGGACATCCAATTAATTAGACTGAACTTGCTTCCTTTTCTATCTACCAATCCTAGGTTAATAGTTTGGAGGGTGTGTATAAAAGACTGAAGCTTCTGGCACTGCAAGCATATGAATAGTCTTATTCAAAAGACTAGTCTCACTGCATGAAAGCCCAAGATGTCATCACACAAAAGATAAAGCAAAAATACTTGGGTTTTTACATCTGTAATAATATAAAATATTCAAATCCTTCTGAAGCAAAAATCCTTCAATTCAAATACAAGGTCACTAAGTTCCATGCTTTTATTTGCATATATTTTTATAGAAGCACAACAGAAGTTAGCGGTTGTAACAGCCTCCCCCTGTTACACCACAGCACAACCTGAGTCAGGATGTACCTGTCCCTCATGCAGATGGCAGCCTCTCAAGCAGTCCATGTGACACCTGCAGAAATGCTCACATGGGTATCCTGTCTGTACACTGATGCAGCGTGGTGATCCCCAGACTCTGGGATGTGCTTGCTTCCTCTCAGATCCCCCTGCTTTAGCAGGTGGCTTGACATTGCACAGCACAGGGTTTATGCCTGACAAGGCTGCATCTATTCTAGAGGAAGATTGTGGAGCATCCCTTAAAAGGCAGCTGAGATACACCCACTCAGACCAGATATGAAACCAGAATTACCCACATCCTTCTCTGCAGTATCAGTGCATCTCAAGTGCATCTTCCTCTGCTTCACAAGAAGAAAACAGCTGGGGAAATCCTGTGTTCTCTTCCCAGATTTTTGCTAGAGCTCTGATGTCTTATGTAAAGTAGTATAATGGTCTCATCTTATTTTAAGGTAAACAGTATCTTGTAATCTATCTTTGCTTGATTTGATGAATTATCTTTCTTGTTCCACAGATTTGTTAATGGCTTTGCCTACTGTATAGCCTTTGAGTAATAATTACTACACAGACATTTTCATAACTGATTTCTGAATATATTAAGACACAGATTAGCAGGTTGAGTACCTTAAACTGATGAAAAATGTTAGCAATTAAACATTTCTCCCACGGATTTTGAAAATCCTTGTGATGAGAAAAAAAAAATCAGTGATGAGAAGCAAACTACATCTGGTTATACTAACAATTTGAAGAGGGCTTGAACCTTCTCTAAAGCATTGCTCTGAAGGCTCGAGTCTTGTTGAAGAAATTTCAGCAGCAGCAGTACTCATGCGGCAAAATGAAGAAGTCAACCAGAACATGCCTACATCTCTGTGCAGACAACAATGCAGCTGCTGGTTTTACTCACAGTATCTGGATTAAAAGCCCTTGTGCGGACTTTGGGTGTATCTTCATTTTGCTTGTAAAACTACCTTAACAAAACAGCCTCCCTTGCTATGTTTTCCAGGATGTGGTGTTTCACTGTTATTATGCAACTGCTAATGAAAAAGACATGTAAGCACATATGTATTCTGCTCTGCTAGCATTAGCAGTAATAGTGGACTATGCTACTTTTGAAAGTGAAGCAAGTTACAGTAAAAGCTGGATTCTCTTCTTCCATACAGAGTTTTATAGTAGGACTGCTGCCATCAGATTTTGTATATGTGGGAGATTAAACATCAAAATAAGCCTTTAAAAATACTGTGAACTTTAAAGAATCTTGGGTGGAACTGTGACAGACCCTTCTACAGGGAATGGTAGTGCTTTCAAGGATCTTAATAGTGATTGCATTTTAAGTTAGAAATTTTAATTGCTAAGCAGAACTATAAAGAGGAATCTAACTCACCATTTTCATGGTCTGTTGCATTTGCAAACAAGGTTTTCTGAGCCCAAATAGTTGTACAATAACACCTGAAATGGATCTCAGAAGAAGTGAATTTCCCAAAAGCCTAAGCTGCCTAGAAGAAATTACTTCCTACAGTAACAAAGGATTTTCTGAACAGTTGTGTGACATGTATTTCTTACATTATCCTAAAGGGAACTGAAAATAGACCTTTCAGAAAGAGGGAGTTTGGAGCAATTACTTTCTCTTCAGTAGTCTCTTTGAAACTTTGCTTTATAGAATTAGAGACTCCTTCCCCTGTTTTTCCTTAAGGCAAGTATAGTTTGATCACTGGCATGCTCTCTCTGTGGGCTAAACCTAGTTTTATTTCTAAGAAAACGTTGAGCTCACTGGAGCATGTAACTTGCCATACTGCATTATGTTCATTTAGCCCACTTGTATATCTCTAGCTGTTGACAATTCCCAATGCTTCTGAGAAGATGTGCAAACCCAAACCAAACCCAGACATATTTTCAACAGAACTGGGGTGATGGAGACTTCATTGTAATTGCTAACTTGTTTAAACTTTGTGTTTCCAGCTGTGGTGGTTTTTTTAAATACCTCTTATATGAATAACAAGAATTCCCAGAAATACAGTAAGTGAGGACAAGAGATTACTGCCCTCTCTCTTGGACTCTTGCTGTGTGTTTTGACTTCAATAACATCCTGGAGCAGTGAGTTCCAGTCTATTTTGTTCTTTGACAAAAAGACAACTCTTGGTTTCAAATATATGAGTTGTCAGCTACACATTCTGCCTCTTCTTGTACTACAAGACTAAGAAAATGAAAGCTCACAAACCATGTTCTCTATTCTATTTTTATGTTTGCAAGCTTTTGCTAGATCTTGACACAGAATTTCTGGGGAATATTTACTAAAAAGTGACCTGAACAATACTGTACTTCCCAATTACAAGCTGCTTACCAAAACAGAGTTTAGAGAGGAAAGTAAAGGAAGGAAAATGGGACAGCAACTACACTTTCCCTAAAGGACAGTAGTTTAGAGTTGTCCTGTGGTTTCTTAGGGCAGATGACAGCTACTTACCTCCTTATGTAGTACATTATTCACTGGTACTTAGTGTCAAGTACAGTGGGTTGACCACCTGCCTCAATTTAGGCTGTTGCATGCTGAAGTGTCACCATGTAATTTGGGTTAGTTTCTCCCAGTCCCTGCTGTCCTGTCCTACTGACCATCCTGCTGGCTGTTTATTAGTCACTCAGTGATTTTGTGCTTTTTCATAGGAGGTCACATATAAAGACATAAATAATCCTAGTTGTTACAGGCCTTTCTTCTCCCCTTCTAGGAGCTGTGGCAATGACAGGCTGAAAGGGAGGTTTTAGATTAAGATGACTGCTAGCCCCAAGCACATTACGCTGAGTTGGTTTGCCCAGGCTTTTCACACATTACTGTCATTGCATCACTGTTTCAAATTTATACTATGGTGGCTGACTTGTTAACATAATATAATAAATAAGAAATATAATATAAGAAATACAATAAAACATAAACTTCCACAGAAGGTTTCAAGCCTGCTTATTCATTTCTGTTCAGCCCCTTTTCTATTCAATATGCCAACAGGGCACTCACCCCCTCTGGTTTTCCATTCTTTTACAGTGTTCAGGAAAGGGTTGGGGGTCTTTTGTTTAGTTTAGTTTTGGTTTGCTTGGTTGGTGTTTTTTTTCTCCTAAGCCCCAGGCTTGCATATTTGGATCTCTTCTTATTTACTTCATTTCTTGCGCAAAAAGTTCTAATTCAGTTAGGGGCCTTTTTTTCATGTCCCTTCAGTGTCTCCAAATGTCTCAATTCTGCAGACTTTCAGCCTGCAATAGTCAGAGCTGTACAGAGATTTCAGCTGAGGATATATGATCTGTACAGATATGAGTCTTAAATATTTTGTTGATCATAGCCACATACTGTACTGTCTATATTGACAGCTCTGTCTTTTTCTGGAAACAATAGTGTTATCATATAATTTGGAAGATTAATTTTTTACCTTCTATCTTGTGCAGACTTCATTTGCCATTGTGCTCCCTATATGCCAACACTGATGAAATTCCCTCAGACTTTTGTAGATTGACTGTAGGTGTAAAGGGTTTTGGGCTCGGCCAGAACATTCTGGGCTCGAACATCCTGGAATTGACCAGAGCATTCTGGGCTCAGCCCGAACATAGAAGGGAGTGGGCAATTAGAGGGCAACACATAGTGACCAAACGGCGGGTGGCGATGTTCACGTCCAGCCAATCCTGTTGGTATTTTGTGCGCGTGAACAGAGGCGTAGTCTATATAAACCGTGTAACCAACAGTAAAAGGGTTTCCGACAGTGAAGAAGTTTTTGGCATGAAACCCCGCTGGAGTCTGTGTCTTCAATCTCCACAAATGGCGCCCTGCATCAGGGACTGAAAAGGCGGACGAAAGAGCTATGGTGGAGAGATGACTGAATGAATAAGCAGCGGAACCAGAGAGCTGCCGCCCGGAAATACAGC
>WYDI02025370.1:0-24905 GCA_009867235.2 Psittacus erithacus | reverse complement strand
AGCAAGCTGCTCTAGTGGAAGGTGTCCCTGCCCGTGGCAGGGGTTGGAGCTGGAGGAGCTTTAAGCTCCCTTCCAACCAAACCATTCTATGATTCTGTGATACGTTTTGCTGCTAGCTCTTCTCTACCCACCACCTAGGGCCCAAGGATGGCAGTGGCTGCAGAGAGCGAAGCAGAATGGTGGAACACAGCAGAGTCCCATCCCCAGCTGCATTTTTTCCATTGTCCAAGTAGAAGGGCAAGAATTTAATATAATTTCTGGTTTTCCTCTTTTTATTTCAAGCTCAGCCCCGTGAGCAGAAAGATGATTCAGTGTGTCATGGGCTGGGGAACAGGAAGCGCCTCTCCCGGGGGCAGGAAGTGCGGTCGCCCTCCCTCAGCTGCGCAGCGCTGCTGCTCGTCTCCTTTTTCCCTTTTGTCTGGCTTTTCTGCTGAGCTCACTTGGTTCATGGGGTAGAAGCTGATGGCAGCTGCTTGCCCAGCTCAGCTCCTCCTGGTGAGGCTTCTGAGCTTGTCCCTCTTCTCATGGGGGTTTCAACTGACCTCCTCCAAATGCCAGGTGGGATCTGGAGATCTGGGTGGGATTTGGGTGGCATTTGGAGGTTACTGCCAGATGCTTTGCTGCTCCTGGGTACCTCACTCTTAACCCTCTGGATGCTGGACAGGGTTTGAGTGCCTGATGGCAGGGAGAGGGACAACCAGGTCTGCTCTGCCCCTGCCTTTGTGGTGGCACAGGCTGTAAAACCCCATCCAGCCTGACAGCAGCGTCATGGAGCAAGGACCCACTGTGCCAGATCTGAAGGTTTTCTCATCATCTTCTCCTTCTCTTCATGAAAATCAGGAGTCCTCTTCCAGCACCATGCTCAGCTCAGCCCTTGGGTGGGATGTAAGGGCTTTAAGCATGGGACCAGCTCCCGAAGGAGCTGAGCTGTGGATGCTCCTTGTGTTGGGGCTCTGAAACCTGGCACATTCACTTCACAGCAGGCAAAAGAGCTTGTTGTAGGCTTGGACAATGGAAGAACAAGACAGACCACCTCATCGTCCAAGCCATCTGTATGTGAGAGGCTTCAGTATTTTGGAGGGGTCATCCCAGCTGCTCCCAAGTGAATTCTGGGCAAATGGGGGTGTCCATGGGCATAGCTGGGGGTGCACAGGGCAGACATCCCCCCCTCCCACCGCTCCCCTGCTCGCTCTCAGCCGGGAGCACCACATCTTGCAGGATGTGGTGGGACATGCCAGGAAGCGATAGCAGGACGCGTCAAACCCAACCAGGGCTCTGCCAGCACGCACAGCCCAGGGAGGCTGGGGATGAGGAGGGGGAAGAGGAAGGTCCTACCTCATCTGGCACCATGATGAGAGGGTATTTGTCTTCAGACAGAAAGTTGAAGAGACACCAGAGCTTGAAGGCATCTTGATGGGACACAACGCTATTCCCATTACGGTCAGGCTTGTAATTCTTCTTTGCTGTCAAGGTCCAGCAGAGCTCATCAAAGTTCTCTTTGACAAAAGCACCTTCCACCACCTGCAGGCAGGAGTCAGGGGTGAGCTGGTGCTGCAGGGCTGTGCAGGGGGGGCCTGGGGAGGAAACGGTGGAGGGAAGAAACCCTCACACCTGAAATCTCTTCTAGACCCACAACTAGAGTGTAAGAGGGCACTGCCCCATGATGCCAGACTACATATCTCTAGCACAGGCCCCCTACACATGTAAGCAAGGTGCCCTGGCTGATAGAAAAGATGCTACAGGACTGCTGCAGCATGGCCCAGCTTTGGAGCTCCAGCGGGAGTCTTATGGTGAAGCACATACAGCACTGCATAGTGTTGTCCCAAGCCCACCTCCCCAGTGCCTCCATGGCTTTGGATCATTCTCATTATCCCATTTGACTGTAAAGAGAAACTGGGATTCAGCAAAGGGAAATGATGGCCCATGGGCAGGCAGCAGCGGAGGCAGGAATGACACCTCCATCAACCTCATCCCCACTGCCTGTCCAGGAGCTACTGAAAACACTCGTCTGGCATCACAGAGCAGCTTTGGCGTGGCGTGGGTGAACTGTGATGGGGACCAACGGAGCCTGGCTGCATCTGGCTACTCCATCCCAGTGCGCTGCCAACACGAGGGCAAACCACAGCCTGCAGCAGGGCTGGAGAAGTACCTTTGGGTGGCAGCAAGCTGCAAGCCCCTCTTACAAGGAAAACCCACTTCCCCTTATCATGCTGCCTCGGATTTTATTAGCCATGGCAAAACCAGAACAAGAGGATTTAAAGCTCATCTCCCAGAGAACTACATGAGAAACCCGAAGGATTTTAACCTCTCTGTGGCAGGGGGATGGGGCTGGGCTGACCTTGCGCAGCTCTCTTCCCCAGGCAGAGGGTACTGGGGAAGGCTTTGCCCTCATCCACTGTGGATCAGATCCCTGCAGCTGAGATCAGTGTCCCTGGACCAGGCTGGGCAGCTCCTGAGCAGTTCAGGGCAAGACAAAGACCAGCACAGGGACCAGCACAGGGACCAGCCTGGGGAAGC
This sequence comes from Psittacus erithacus, assembly GCA_009867235.2. Lineage (NCBI taxonomy): Eukaryota > Metazoa > Chordata > Aves > Psittaciformes > Psittacidae > Psittacus > Psittacus erithacus. The sequence goes on along the minus strand of WYDI02025370.1, from coordinate 22,388 downwards.
AGCAGGGAGGGAAGGGTTACTGCACCCAGCTCCAGCCCCCTCTTCTTTCTAGCATGCAGTGGAAGAAAGCTGTCAGTCATTTTTTTTCTCCACCCAGGCACAAAGTCTCTCCTTCACCAAACAAAGGTGCCTTTGAGCCATGAGGAAAGAAGGGAGAATGCCCCTGCCCACCCCAACCTCTGCTCCTGCCCTGGCACCTCGTCCTCTGCCTTCTCCTCCCCTTTGCTGAATGAGGTCACACCTCAGATTTGAACAGGGGTGGAGAGGAAAAGGGGTTGATTTCTCTCTGTGAGCCCTATAGGAAGTGTGGGCAGAGATGCACCTCCATCCAGAGCCTTGATGGAAACGGCTGACTTCATCCTTGCCACGGAGATGTTGAGTATGAAACATCTCTCACTTGGTTTGGCATTCACCTGAGTGACTGAACTTCCTGTATCCCTTTTCCAGACATCAAGAGATGGGATCTCCAGGAGCAGAGGGGAGAGGAGCCATGGGAGCACACGTGGCAGCACCCAGCAGGTCACAGGGGGTTGGCCAAGGGGCTCACCTTATCCAGGATGTACTTGTTGAGGTAGGGCATGTAACCCTGGCTGGACACCGGCCCGTCGTCATCGTCACGGAAATGCTCTTCCAGCGCCACGGGGTCGTGAGGGATGCACAGCACTGTGTACAGGTTGTGAGACAGCACCTGCTCGAGCAGTAGGGATGGGGAGAAGATGAACAACCCTGGCACATCCCCACGGTGCCACCAAACCACCCGGGGACCATGGTTTGGGTTTGCCAGGGAGACAGCTTTACATTCCCAAGTGTAAACCTTACAGAATGAGTTAGAAACAGGCAAAAATGGAGGACTTTTCCATGTTCATTTCTTAGCACATGGGGAAGTTCGTGTTGCTTTCTCTTAAAGGCTGTTACAAATGTTACAGAGCAAAGAGGACATGCTTTGATCTAGAAAAGATGATAAGCCACCCAGAGCCGGGCTGTTCGGCAGCGCCCTTTCTGATTTCTCAATAACATAACTAATGACAGCAGCCAGCCTGGCCCCAGCTGTTATGTGCTAGCAGGGCACAGAAAGACACAAAGATGAATCCCAGAATCCCAGCCTGGTTTCGGTTGAAGGGACCTTAAATCTCATTCAGTTCCAATCTCTGCCACAGGCAGGAACACCTTCCACTAGAGCAGCTTGCTCCAAGCCCCATCCAACCTGGCCTTGAACACGGCCAGGGATGGGGCAGCCACAGCTTCGCTCCCAAGACAAAGCATGTTTTGAAGCTCCCAGATTTCCCACGTGCTGGAAAACCCACACTGGAGCCAGGTTGCCCATGAACACCACCAGCATTTCCAGCTTGTGATACCGGGCAGGCAGTTGTCTCCTTGTCTTTACGTTCCAGCAAGCAGGAGATGATAAATGAGCATCTCAATGAGGGTTGGCAGAGATGGCTTGTAGGATCTGCAGGTGCAGCTTGCCAAGCGTTCAAGATGAGGCCCTCAGTGCCATGGGTTAGTGGTGGCCTTGGCAGTGCTGGGAAACGGTTCAACTGGATGAGCTTAAAGCTCTTTTCTAACCCATTGATTCCACAGTTCTAAGAGAAGGGCTGGGAGGTGGTGTGCAGCATCCCTGCTCCTCCTGAGCTGGAAGCTTCCTCACTGCAGAACAGGAGGTGCCGGAGGCCACGCGCTGCTGCAGCTGGAAACGGTTCTTGCTCAACCAGATTTTCTTTCTCTTCTTCACCCCCCTGGACTGATGCTATCAGCAGAGCTCCACCCTCATCTCAAACACTGAGCGGGCTGTAGCCCTGAGCGCTGCTGCTGCTGTGGCTGCACCTTTTGGAGTTCAGTGCAGCCCCGGGGTCCATGCAGGGGTGGAAAGCACTGGGCATCCTCCAGGACAGTGAACAAATCCATCAGGATGTATTGAAGGTTTGGGAATTGCATCCTGTTCTGCATTTTCAATGCTGTGCCTCATCCCCACACTTCCTCTCACAGAACCCCAAAAAGCCCTGGGAGCTGTCGCACGTGTCCCTGGGTCACAGCAAGCCCCTCCATCCATCCCAGCACGCTGCGCACCTCACCCCCTCTGCTCCATCACCTACAGAATCCCTTTCTGACTCCTACAGAATCTGTCTCCCTGGGGCAGGGAGGAAAGCCCCAGCCAGGCTGATGGTGGGGTGTGTGGAGCCAGAGCTGCCCCAACCCCACATAGGGAGGAGAGGTGGGAAATCGCCCCCCCACCCCCGGGTTCTGAAATGGTTGTGAGGAGGGGAAAATAACAGCAGGGAGAAGGGAAGGGATGCTCTGAGAGCAGTTTGCTGGCACAGCCTTTCCATGCAAGGGGTGGGCAGAGGTCTGCCTGACACCCCTGAGCATCCCCGATCCCTCTGACCACCAGCCCCAATGCTGTTCTCCACCCTCTCCTCTGCTCTCATGCTCCCCATCACGTCTCATTCCCACCCCTCTGCAGCCAGCCAGAGCCAGGGGTGAAATATTTGACACAGACAGAGAATGGCAGCACCATTCTTCACTCCCATGGAAGGTGCTGGGGGTGATGCCAGGGCTGGGGGTGACATTTCAGGCTGGAACCTGGCTCCCTGTGCTAAACACAACCCCCTGGCAGGCAGGAGCAGGGGGGATCAGAGCTCCTGCACCACACAGGGACTGTGGCTGCTGCCTCAGTTGCCCCAAGTGCAAACAGACCAGCCCTGCAGAGAAAACCAAAGCTTCCCCAGAGCTGGGGGTGCAGAGACCCCTGTCCCAGGGGACCCCCAGCACCAGGAGCCTTTGTCAGCAGCGAGGGTCCCTTGAGCTGCAGTGAGGAGGACAGAAGTGGGGCTGCTGCCTCACCACCCCATCAGCTCAAGCTCAGCACTGGGATCATCAGCTCCAGACCTTGGGAAAGGCTTTTGCCCTTGCCAGAATGGATGAGCTGCTCTCAGACCTGTTGCTGGCCAAACTGGGATCTGCTGGCCTGTGCCAAGAGCCATTTGTGCTCCCCAGCAGGCAGCTCTTCATTTAAACCACTTGCCTGTCCCCCTGCCTCTTCCTCTCCTCTCCCAAGGGCTTTGCCACAGAAGACCAAGCTCCTGGATGGAGCAAACGCCTCCTAATCCTCCACAACAGGGACAGGAGCAGAACAGAGGTGCTGAGAAGCACCAGGACAGTGCTCTGGCTGCCTCAAAGGACTCAGTGAGAGTAGCATCCTGCATCCCACATCCCAGCTAGCATCCCTGGAGACCAGGTGTAGCTCCACCAGCTTGGCCAGGGAGGGTGTGAAGGCACAGAGGCTAAACTCCTATCCAAGAGCTTGGCTGGTGCCTGCCCATGCTGGGAACAGAGCTGCCCGACATTGCTTGCTGTGTAGCACTCAACCACAACTGTCTTTCCTTCCTGTGCAGACACACACCTACACTCACATCTGCACACGCTTCCTCGCATGGGAGTGTCCATGCAAAGAACTCAACTGCTCAACCTATGGCTTTGAAATGCTGATAAATTAACTTGTGCTGGAGAGAGGTTGGAGTTGTTCAGCACTGGGCTCCATTTGCTGCTCCTCCACCACCAAATCCCACCCCAGCTGCTGGGGCTGGGTTTGTTTCTGGAGGTGCAAATGCTATGAACACCAGCACTTCTCCCACCCTTCTTCAAGACCCTTCTTGCAGCAACACACCTGGGCGAGGGAGCAGAGCGCAGCCTGGGAAGAGTTTGGAGGGGACATGGCCACTGTGGCTTTAACAAACCTGTGAGACCCTGGATTTCTTCTGCATGGAATGAACAGAAAGCCCAGTGCAGGCTTGTGTATGCTGGAGCAAACCCAAGCCAGCATTTGGCAGTAACAGGGGATGGAAAGGAGCTCAGGAGCTCTCCCCAGACTCAAAAGGGAGTGGAAAGTTATCCAGAGTTGACCTTCGTCATAGAATCACAGAACCATGGAGTCATAGAACCATAGAATCAATTGGGTTGGAAAAGACCCTTAAGCTCATCCAGTCCAACCCTTACCCCAGCACTGCCAAGGCCACCACTGACCCATGGCACTGAGGCCTCGTCTCCACCGTGTGTGAGCACTTGCAGGGCCGGTGACTGCAGCGCTGCCCTGGGCAGCCTGTTCCAATGCCTGAGCGCCCTTTGGGGCAGGAATTGTTCCTCAGCTCCATCTAAACCTGCCCTGGCACCATCCCATGCCATTGCTGAAGGAGGGTGGAAAACCAGCGAGGGTTGATTCTTCTGTCCTGTCTAAAACATACCCCTGGGCAAAGCCACTGTGGAGACATCATCCCCAGCCCCCCAGGCCCCCTACATGAGGGTCTGCAGCTTCTATACCCCCCGCCCAAGCTCCCTGAGAAACTGCTGTTCAGATTCGGGTCTCTGTGGCCTCAGTGCTGTCGCTGGTGATAAAGATCTCGCAGACAAGTGCTGCACATGTTCGGGGCCAGCAGCGCGCCTGGACTGGGCTTAGCACCCAAAGCCTGGGTGCAGGGGATGCTGTGAGGGGAGCACAAAGCCCCTCTCTGGGATTAGCAAGGGGAAATAGGCTCTGGCCTGCTTTGGCATTTTCCCTAATTCCTTCAGCTATTTCTCCAGCTTTAAGTAGGTGCCGGTGGCTCGCATGGGCACATGGTTCTGGGGAGCAGCTGAAGGCTCTCGGATGCAAAGCAGGAGGAACCCAGCTCCCACGGCTTCTCCTCCAGATCCCTGCAAACAAAACTCCTCATTTTTGGGCAAAACATGCCCTGCCTACCAAGCCCAGCACCTTCCCTACAGTCTGTCCTAGGGGAAGCCCTATAAAGTATGGGGAACAGAGGAAAAGAGGTTTCTTTGAACATTTCATAACTCCTCTCACAGACAGGCAGCGGCTGCCAAGTCCTGACGCAACAGCTCCCCGTGTTTTGCATGTTTCTAGCTCAGGTTTTTCCTCCCCATCACAGCCCCAGCCAGCATTTCCCACCCCAGCACCAGCCTAAGAACCACGCGGGGACATTAACTCAGCAACCAAAAAGACCCGAACAAGTCCCATCATTTGTGAAGGGAAAAATCAGTAACATCATCGCAGCCAAGGTGCACCCTGACAGTCACCAGAGGCTGGCCTGGAGGCAGAGAAAAAGGTGTTTAAAGCCATGACAGTTTTAAGAAGGGCTGAATGCAGGAGCCCTCTGAGCAGGTGGGGGACAGCGGAAAGCAGAGATTACCTCAACACTCTGTGTTATTTCTGGCCAGACCACTGGGGAGGTTTAGCTTAAAATCAGGCTGCCTCTACCTCCCAACCCACTGGCTGAACAGGAAGGAGAAACACGGGTGCCCCAACAAGCAAGAAAATACAAACCCAATTTGGGCTGTTAGTCGGCCGTAAAAAGCATAAGAAACTGAAGACAACTGAAAACAACTAAAACCAACTAAAAATTAGACTTCTCCTCATTTTCACCTAGAAAATACATTTGAGCATTAACTCGCTTCCCCCCCCCCCCTTTCTTTTCATTAAGGGAGACAAGGCAGAGCCAGCAAACGCCACCAAACCCAGTGTGGAGCTAACAGCAAGGTCTTATCAATCTTAATATTTAACAATCCCTCCATGGAACCCCAGGGGCGATGCGCAGCATCCCGGGACCTGCTCTGCCCCTCGCAGCCCACCCGCCAGGGCCCTCCGAGTGTCACCGGGAGCTCACCTTGAGCTGGGATTTGGAGACCTTGCCGCTCTTCTCCACGTCCAGGGCGGTGAACGCGTACCAGATGGACTTGAGGAGCTCCGCTCGCAGGTCCATGGCTACGGGCGGCGGTGGCAGAGGCAGCTCTGCCGAGGCCGAAGATCCGGTTCCAGGAAACCGCCTGCTCCGACAGCCCCGGGCGCTGGGGGACGCACGCAGCAGCAGCGCCATCTGCTTGGGTGCACCCCGGAGGAGCCCACGGGCCTCATCGCAGCCCTATGGCCCCCCCATCGCAGCCCCACAGTGCCCTGGGCTGCAGGTCTTTGCCCCAGAATCCCCATGCACACAGAAGCACAATCCGGGGCTCAGGGAACACAACCATCACAGGGATTCGGAACCCTTCACTAGCTCAGCCTGGAGATCTAAAGCTTTCTCAGCATTCGTGTTCTGCAGAGAGAAATTCCCTCCCCGGCTCAAAGAGCAGCTTCCTCTTCTGGGATTTAAATGAAGAGCTTCCCCTCGCATCAGGAGCATGGAGCCCTTTGGAAAGGTTCCAGCTCTGCTTGTTTTGGGATCAGCTGCATCAAGGAAGGGGAGCAGAGACTGAGCCCGCAGCAGCCTTCCCGGCTTATGCCTGTTCCTCACCTGCAGGACTCACCCTCTGCAAAGATCCTGGGTACATCCATAAGAATAAAGCATCTGATTGCTGGGAGTCCACACTGGGACGGGGTTATGGTTGGACTCGATCTTAAAAGGTCTCTTTCAACCTAAATGACTTTTTGGTGCTTTGTCCACAGGCTGCTCCAGGCAGAGGAACCTACCCAGTGGAGAGGCTGAGGAACCTCCTGCTGGGATGAGGAGCCAGCCCGCACCTCCCCTGAGCTCTGAGGGCTGTAGGACTCCTTCACAGACACTTTCTTGTACTGACACAATTCCCTCAATCTAGGTTTGCAGGAGTCCTGGGAAGAGCCAACGCCTGATCTGAGACAAGATTCAAGAGACAGCTGTCAGGCCCTCTAAGACACACTCTGGGAGCTCAGAGGCTGCAACACGTCGTGCTAAGGACACTGTTTGCCAGTTCAAAACCAGATGATCTTGAAGGTCCCTTCCAAACCAAACCATTCTGATTCTATGAATTCTACAAATCTCCAGAACTTCCTTAATCCTGACCTGGTAACATTCATCCCACCCTCTGCCAGCCTCTGGCCCTGGGAACTGAAAGACAGAAGGTGCTTCTTTTCAGAAAGAAAAGTTTGGTTTTATTTCAACTCGGTATTTACATCCAAGCCTGGCTCAGCTGGTTGGCTTCAGTGGAGGGAATGCTTTGCTTTGCTCCACAGCACTGAGTGTCCCAAGGAAGTTTGCTCAAGAGTGTGACAGAGATGGGAGAATTCTGTTGAAGCCAGCCTGGATGCTCACTCCACACCAGGTCACTGCTCCAGACACAGAGCCCTGGTGGACAGCTCGGGCTTGATTTGATGGGGCTTCAATGCTTCTGTACATGCGCTGCCCACAAGCCTCTTACCTGAGGAGTGAGCAGGAAAGAAGAGCTGTTCCTAGAGGGAGAAGGCAGGAAATGTGCCTCTCTGAAACTATTTTGCACACTGAGACTGCTGAGATCTCAGTAGCTTCACCTCAACTGCAGAAGACTGGCAGGTCTTGGAGATCTTAGCCATGAAGACATAAATACTAGAAGACACCATCTGCCATCTCCTTCAGACAGAGGCAGTCAGTGCCCAAGGCAAGGAGCAGGAAGTTGCTGCTCAGAGCCCAGGAAAACAGTGGAGCTTCCAAGAGAAGGCAGCAGCCTTTGACACCCATCCTTGGAGGAAAGACCCCACTGAACAGGGTGACTCCTGTAGCCCAACACATCAGCTCTCACCAGCTGCATGGTGCAGCCACTGGCTGCTGCTCTGACACCTTCCATTGCTCAGGTACTGCACCTCTTCTCCATGCTGGCCATCCTGATTCCAGCAGCTCCCACCATCTCTGTGGAGAACAGGCTGGGGCTGCCTTCTCTGCCTGCCCAGGAGGCTCTGCAGGGGCTCAGCACCCATTCTCAGACACGGCTGCATCAAGTGTTATAGGTTCATACTGCATTGCTGCTGCAGCCATACTGATGGCTTCCTCCAGGCTCTGCTGCTCTTCTAGCTAGGAGGAAAGAAAAAGAGAACACTGTGCTCCCAAAGAGTGGGCTCAAGAGGTGGGGGCTGCCCCCAGCAGAACAGAGGTGTGAGGGGTTGGCAGTGGGTGACACAGGTATGAAACAGAGGGGCAAAGCAGAAAGAGACACGGCTAGCATGCAGCAAGGCTGGTTACAAAGGAGCATTCTGCAATCCAAGGAGTGTATCCCACTCTCCTCTATACACAGGGTATCTGAGAGTGAAGAAGCCCTAGGCAAGAGGCGATGCAGCAAGACCACAAGGAAAGGTGCTGAAGCCAGTGGGTGGATGGGGGAATGAAGGGGAACATGGCAGGAGCTGCATGGTACCTGCACAGCGATGTGGGTGCCGTTGGCAGTAGCCAGCAAAGCCACCTGCTGATGACGGAGGGGTGTGATGGCTGATTCCTCAGATGCCACTGCCCCAGAAGTCACTATGGTAACCTGGGAAAAGTTAAGATTAAAAACACATCATGTTTAAAAACACCAATGCAGCTCCCTTCCAGCAGGTTGTTTCTCTGCAGGATAAAAAGGACATTCCCAGCTTTGTCTGTACCGGCAGCGTCTCGATGCCACTGGTGTTGGCCACAGTCACGGTGTGCGTGTTATCGCCCACCAGCTCCTCCTCAGGCCTGGTGAGGGGACTGCTCTGTGTCACCATGCTGACAGCACTGCCCAGAGCCTGCAGGTCTTCCTGTGACAAACTGACCTGGGTGGAAGAACAGTGGATGCTCTCAGCCAGGACGGCTTCTCAAGAAGCCTTACCCAACTCCCAAGTCTAGCAACACAGAGGTCTCACTTAAGGGTAAAATATTCTTTCCATGGCACAAAGAGCTCCAAAGACTTTGCCCAGGGTCGTGGACAGGATCAGTGGAGAACTCGGAAGACTTCAGGGCTCCAGCCCCTTCCCATCCTACCACATCTCCCCTTCCCACTGAGTGTCTTCTCTCCATGCTCTGAGGGCAGCTTATGCATTGCTGCAGCAGGGAGCACCTCAGAGTGAGCAGAAACAAGCGTTACTTGTGGTGCCTGTTTCCTTTGCCCCATGCCACAGAAGGGAGTTTTTCCCAGCTGGCACACAGACAGCTGGTGGAGGGAAGTACAAGAAAAGCACTGCTGTATGCAATGAAAAAACAATCTCCAAATCCAGCCTGTGTCAGCAGGGACTGGAAGTTGCCTCCTGACTGCTGTTGGGAAGGTGAGGGCTGCTAGGCACTGAGCCAAGCCTGGGCAAACACCCACAAGACCCTGAGTCAGGGAGCAGAGGACGTTTCTTTACCCTTCACATTCAGGCTGTAGCAGTGGAGTAAAGCTGTAAGGAGGGAGCTCTCAGGACAGACAGAGCCCATGAAGCCATGAAGGGTCTGTTTTATACTGATAAAAAGCCATGAAGAGAACACCAAGTCTGGGTAGAGGCAGATGTCACCCAGGTAACTGCTTTTACCCACATGCTGGAGGCTGTCAGCGTCCATACCTGCTCTGTCTCATCCTGAGAGATGATTGAGACCTGTGCAGCTATTTCATCTTCATCTTCCTCCTCCTCTTCATTTTCTTCCATCTCTGACAGGAACACAGTATGATGCTGGCCCTTTAGAGGGGAGCCCCTCTCAGCAGCAGCAGCAGCTGAGTCAGGAAAAGCAAAGAGCAAAAGGGGTGAGATGTGCTCATCAGAGTGTGGAGGCACACACCTGACCCTGGGACCTGCCTGGTGCCAGCACAGAGGATCATGACAACATCCCAGTGTTGGCCTAGGAAGGAGAGTCTTTACCTCTCCTTGTCCTAAAGAATAGGCAGGAGCCCATTCCCAACCCGTAACACAGAATAAGTATCGTGGGAAGCCCTTTTCTCTTGTCTGTGACACAGATCTGGGTTTTATAAGGGAGGCAGGAGGCCACAGCACAGACCTGGCTCTGAGAGGGGAGCCGCTGCAAGCTCTTGCTGTCACTTCTCTCCCCTTTGCCACATTCCTGATGCAGGAATGACCCAAAAGCCTGTCGTAGGTGACAGGAGCGTGGTTGGTTGCTCACCCTCCAGCTGCTGCTGTTCGTAGAGGGCCTGTTCACTCTCCTCCGTGGCCTCCACCTCGTGGCTGCTGCGCTTGTGCATGGCCAGCGTGGAGGCCTGGCGGTAGGTCTTGCCACAGCAACTGCAGGTGTAGGGTTTGCAGTGGGTGTGCACCACGTGGTGTTTGTAGAGGCTGGAGTACTCAGTGAAGCGCTTTCCACAGCCTGGCACAGTACACATGTACGGCTTCTCTCCTAGGGCAGAGGCCACAGAGCAGAGCTTGACCCACTCACCCTCCTCATACAATCAACCAGGTTGGAAAAGATCTTTAAGATCAAGTCCAACCATTCCCCAGCACTGCCAAGGCCACCACTAACCCATGGCACTGAGGCCTCGTTTACATGGTGTGTGAGCTCTTGCAGGGACGGTGACAGCAGCACTGCCCTGGGCAGCCTGTTCCAATGCCTGAGCACCCTTTGGAGAAGGAATTGTTCCTAACGTCCAGCTTAAACCTCCCCTGGCGCAGCCTGAGGCAGTTTCCTCTTGTCCTCCTCATGCCCATGAAGAGCAAATAGCTGGAGACAGACCAGTGAAACAATAATCAGCCCAATAAAGTGACTCCTGTTTCCTGTAACTCCCTGGCCACCCCCAGATCTACCCCTGCAATGCCTGGAAATGCCATTTCAGTCCCACAGATTTCCCAGCCACCACAGGCTGCCAGTGCAGCTGACTGACTGGGCAGGAGCTGTCTGTGCTTCCCCCTCTCCTTTTACCTGTGTGGATTCTCATGTGGTTCTTGTAATTGGTGGCACTGGTGAAACCTCTCCCACAGTTGGGCTCAGGACACATGTACGGCCGCTCGCCTGTGTGTGTTCGGATGTGAACCTTCCGGATGTTGGATGTGGTGAAAGAGCGGCCACAGCCCACAAAGGGGCACTTGAAGGGCCGTTCACCTGCATGAAGAGTAAAGTGGATGAGAGTCCTGCTACAGTTCAGCTACCTGGAATGTCCTGGACACATGTATCGTGGAATGGTTTGGGTTGGAAGGTACCTTAAAGCTCATCCAGCTCCAACCCCTGCCACAGGTAGGGACACCTTTCACTGGAGCAGCTTGCTGCAAGGCCCTGTGTCCAACCCGGCCTTGAACACTGCCAGGGATGGGGCAGCCACAGCTTCTCTGGGCACCCTGTGCCAGTGCCTCGGCACCCTCACAGGGAAGAACTTCTTCCTTATATCCAACCTGAACTTCCCTCCTCCACAGTATTACAACAACAAGACCTCAATCAGATCCAAATGCTGGCATATTTCTCTAGCAACGCTGGCACCACTACCCCTTTTGCTGTGCTGTTTGTAACAGAGTCAAGAATCCCTCGTACTACTTCTACAACTCATCTACTTCTGTCTGAAGACAGCTTCAGGTCTGCTTTGTTTCACCCAAGATTCATAAAGGCGCATCCTGGACAAAGGCTGAAGCAGTACTTGGAGTATCTTGGAGGACCCTTTCAAGAAGCAGCTCAGTTCTCCTCCTGTATTGCTCACCTGTGTGCGTCCGGATGTGTTTCTGAAGATCCCCAGAGGTTTTGAAGGCTTTGCTACACACATCTTCTGGACACTTGTATGGTTTCTCACCAGTATGTGTTCTCATGTGGCTCTTCAGCCCATATCCTGTCCAGGAAAGAAACCATGATTAATTTTATAAGAAGAAGGAAATAACATGGCAAGCTGTGTATCACCTCTCAGCTCATGCATTTTTGGATGTCTGTCCTGTGCCTGCACAGCTGGAGGAGAAGAAATATCCAAACAGCCTCACAACACAACTGACAACTCATCTGCTTCTCATAGCTCAAATCTGTCCATCATCAATCAAGTCTCAGACAGTCTCCTATGCTACAACTCCTTCTCAGAAGGCTTTAAGAGCTATGCTCATTGTGCTCAGCTGGAAAAAGAGCCAGGGCTGATGCTCAAGAGTGGTTTGGAAAAGGACAGAAAACAAAATTTACTCAGAAGAGAAACTGCTACCTGTAGCAAATGCTTTCCCACAGCTTGGGAAGTCACACGTATACGGCTTGTCACCTGTGTGAACACGTTCGTGGACCTGGAAAAACAAAGAACAGGTCCCTAAAATGAAGTCCAAGACAATGAGGAAGCGAGAGCCTGGAGAAATCTAGCTGGTGGGGAGAATCTGAAGTTCTCTGTTGGACTTCACCTTGGGTAGTTACACATCTGGATCTCTTGGCGAGCCAAGCATACAACTCAGGCTTTTCCATAGCAGCATTCCAGCCTGGCACCATAACACGGGGATGTGTATGGTCTACGTGACTGGGTATTATCTGCTTTACCTTTAGATGATGGGCGGTGGTATAGAGGCGGCCACAGCCTTTGTACCCACAGCGGAAAGCTTTGCTGCCAACCTGCTGCCTCTTCTCACTGCTCTGCACTTCCTCCTCCTGCAAATCCTGCCAAGAGATGTATGGGAGTTAATTCAATGAGCCACTAGAGCAGGTTTTGTGAACCCCACACAAATAATTCCCCTCTTTGCTATACATATGCATGCCTTCAGTTATCCTCACAATAACACAGAATCACAGAACGGTTTGGATTGGAAAGGACCTTAAGATCATCTAGTTCCAACCCTCTGCCATGGGCAGGTACACCTTCCGCTAGAGCAGATTGCTCCAAGCCCCTGTGTCCAACCTAGCCTTGAACGCTGCCAGCGATGGGGCAGCCACAGCTTCTCTGGGCACCCTGCGCCACCGCCTCAGCACCCTCACATGTCCTTACAAACACAGCTTGTACACATACGGTGCAAGGCAGGTGACAGAACACAGGTTTAGGAACCAGCATTTCCCATTCCCACCTCCCAGCTCACACTGGGTATTCTACCACACATAACTTACCTCTTTGTGCTTCCCTTAGTTCATTTGTAAAACTTGTAGCTAATGTATTTGCTAACTTTGCAGAAAAGCCACAAAGCTTTGCTAACTACTACCTGGCAAAGTGCTCTGCATGAAGAGGAGTTTTTGGTCTAGTTTCAGGAATGCATCACTAAGAAATTCAGACCTGGGAAGAGACATTGCTGGAGTCCTCACTCTTCCTGTGGCAGGGGTCTGACACTCCCTCTTCTTCCTTGTCAGACGCCTGCAAGTAAAGAAGCACAGCACTGTTCATGCCTCCTTGTACAGCATGGAGCAGGCAAGCACCCCAAGCAGGAAGCACTTATATCTACAGTGACACCACACTCTTCTCCAGATAGTGAGGTCATACCACAGCAGAAAGGTCTTCATGGGCAAATCTTACTGCTGCCCAGCTGAGCACTGTATCAGCATGCTCCAGGTAGCCCCTTCTCATGAAATACCACGAAGATGGGAGAAAATGGCAGCACTCAAGACATTCAGATGGAACACTGCAGTGACAACATGTTAGATGTGAAGCTATTCTGGGTTTTAAGGCCTTTGTCAACCTGGCAGACAATGGCCATAACTTAGGCACTCCTGATATGTAAAATGCTAGTCTTGATCTGCTGCCTGGATAACCTGTGGAATAGAACATCATACCCAGGGAAGCCAGGCAAACAGGAAGAAAACACCTACAAGGATGGACATTTAAAGCAAGGAAAAAACCAATCCAAGCTGTACAGAGCAGCTCTGTTCTTCCCAAATGTGTGCCTGCAGCAGGTTAAGGGTGGTAGGCCCAGAACTCTGCAGGAACTAGCTAGAGTGTCCAACAGGAAACTGTCCTGCTCTAGGTCCTCAAGTGTCACCTATTGTGAGTGGTGCCCTCACTGGAGCCCTGTCCAGTTTCTCTTCTCAAAGGTGGCAGCACTGAAAAACAAATACACAGAAGCACTAATGAAGGGAGGACACTTCAACCTCAGCCACATGTGGACTACTACACCCAGACTATGAAACACGCACTGTGTCCTCACCTTACTGGTGTACTGCTTTAATGTATTAATGGTCTCCATATCAAAGGCATCATCTTCCTCCTCTCCAGCCAACTCCTCCAGCCCAGTTTCTGCCTGCACTTCCAGGATGGTGCTGCCTGGCGGCACGATGACAGGACGGTGTATGTAGGCAGTGGAGCCATCCTCCAGCTGGACAGCCTCGAAGGTGTTGGGGTCGTAACACTCTTTAAGAGGAAAGAGGAAACCAACAAATCCAGTGCGAAAAGGCTGCTGCGTAAAAGGCACACTTTATCTTCTGGGCTATCTACAGCCTTGGAACTCTGTAGCAGCTTCTACTCCAGCTGCCAAAGGAAGAACAGGGAACGCTCTTTACCTTTAGCTGTGTTATGTATGTAGGCCATACTGCCATCTTCCAACACCACTGGCTGACCATCTTCAAAAGCCACAGACTCTAAAAGAGAAGAAAAAGATACACACACCTTACTGGAACTCTCAGACAGAACAGGGGGTAAGTTCCTGAACCATTCAAGCCCACAGAGGAGGACACAGCAGGGCTGCCTGCTTACCCTAAAAGTCAACCACAGCTATAGGTTTTAAGATGCCATTTGAGCCCTTCCAATATGAATTATGAGGTTTTTAAGGCTTCATGCATAGCTTTGCCACACTTCTTTAGCTCATTGGGCTAAATGCAGAGTATCACCCATTAAAAATGCCAACTTACATCCTACACACGAAGGATGGCTTTGGCACAGGTGCGTGCAAAGGAGAACACAAACATCCCATAGCAGAGGAAACGGGTGAGGAGGAAAACCCCTGTCACTGCATGCTTGGAGGCAGGGAAGAGGATGAAGGGAGGAAAGGGGCACAGCCAAGAACACAAAGTGGGTTGCTTGAAACCATTTAGGAACAGAAAAGGGAGGTGACTCACAAGAAGCTTTGGAGGGTGAAGGAAGAACTGCCCAGGGCAACACAGCTCTTTCTACCTGCCCTTTTACATCTTACCATGGTCAGAGAGGATTCCTCTATGTCACTCTGGTGCCTGACAGATGAACTGAATTCCCATCACCTCTCAGATTAATTAATGTCACCTCATTTCAGAGATGACATTGGCTAATGGGTTACCGCTTCCAACAACACCCCCCCCCCAGCGCCTACTGCAGAATTAATATATTATCTCCTGGTTCAGAGCAAATTCCTGTCCAGCTGCTCCCACAGGAAACACACTTTGTTTGGGCTCTGTGGCTGGCACAAACACAGCACAGCTCCTGGCCTTGCCTGTAGACTTGTGATCTGTCAGACTGGCAATTGTGGGAGAGCCCACAGGTGAAACAACACTTAAACTGCTGCTTACATCACCAGAAAATTGGCCTTGTCAGACTGCAGGAAATCACATGTTCTGTGTCCTTGCTCATTCAACCTCAAAACCATGGGCAAGGGACAAAAAACCCTACACCTGTATGGACTTCTTAAAGCTTGAGCAAATAGAGGAGCCTCACTGCTGGAATACGGACAATTGCAGTTACATTTACAACATCCTTCTAAAAAGCAAGAGGTAAATTTATGGTCCTCACCTTTCTCAACTGTCACCTGTTGGATATAAGCTGTGGTCCCATCTTCAAGTTCAATGACTTGTCCTTCAACCAGCTTTCCATCTGAAACAGTTAAAAAAATGCCATCAGCACTGCCTGCAGAGCCCAGTCTTCCTGGTCCCATGAGCTGTCCCCTTTGCTACATGTTCACAAGGAAACCAGTACCCAGAAGACAGAGAAACTGCTACTTATAGGCTATTATTTATGAAGCTTTTCCCTGAATAGCCATAGAGGCACTTCCTAGAAATGCTGGAGCTTCCTTTACCTAGACAAGAGGATACAAGGCAAAGAACCTGTTATTGCTTGTTCAGAAGCTGCTCTTCACAGCTCTGTGAGCCAAGAAGCAGAAAGAATGATGTGTACTAAGTATTATGGATCTAAAGTAGAAAGCAATTACACTTCTGCTTAGGAAAAAAATCATCTGGGAGCTATCACTGGCATCAGCAAGGGCCTGGAGATTTATTTTCTTCTGCTTTGATGGAGGATAAACTCTGGGGAAAAGTTACAGAGCACAAAGGGGCATAAAGTGATGCCACCATTGATGGGCTGTGAACATTGGACTCTTCAAATAGTGTAACTCTGAATTATACTATGTTTTAGTTCCCAAATCATTTGATGCAGAGAGGACGTTGCTCTATCCCACTGCAACATGACGAGCCAAAACTGCTTTCACCTGGTGCACAATGTCGGGGGGGGCATGTTATCACAAAACCTGGTGGTTTCAAGACAGTCCAACTCCACATGCAACAAACTTATCAAGTTTGCACAGAAAGGAAAGCAAGAGAGGAATGCCCAGGACACGAAGCCTTCCAACTTAACCTTCCTGTTTTACAGGCTAGGAAGAACCATGTTCCTTTTCTCAGGAATAGTGGGTGGTGAAGGAAGCAGCACCACACAACCACCAAAATCAGAGCAGGTATTGAATTTGGCACTGCTTCAGTTAGTGAACACCAAGCTCAGCCCCACTTTGAGTGAGAAAAGCACTACTGAGAATCAAATTCTCTGTATCTCAATGAAATAAACCATATTGCTTAGCTCCAGGGTTGAATAGAATCCTGCAGGTCATAGTGTGAACTCCATTTTCCCAGTTATCCCAGGGCTCACTCTAGTCTGAACAGAACCTTTATTTTCTACAGCAACACCTCTCCCATCTCCAAAACTTTATTTCCAAACCAGAGGCAGGTTTGATTTCTATTTCATCACTGTGCAAATCTAACAGACAGCTGTCAGCTTCCTGTCCAAAGCAACCACACATAGTTTGCACACCATGAGGGCACTTTTGATAAGTTCTGACTTGAATTTCAGACTCAATCAAGACACTCTGAGACTTAAACTGGATGATCTTAAGGTCCTTTCTAACCCTAACTATTCTATGATTCATAGCCCAAAGGAACCATTACCTTTGACAGCCTGCTGAATGTAGGCTGTCATCCCGTCACTAAGGGCCACTGTTTGCAAGCCCAAGCTCTCCATCCTGCCCCAACGGCTGGTCTTCAGACATGAATTTCACTTTATTCAGTGTGCTCACAGAGAGCACCAGCACCCAGAGCAAGAGGTTTGTGGAGCAAGGAGCTGTGTTCTTGTTGTAAGCCTCGAATAAAAAGAACAATTCAAAGTTTGTTTTCACCCAACATATGTAAAGCCACTTTTGTACATTAAGAAAAGTTTGAATGGCAAATGATTTTTCAGATTATAAAGGATTACACTGGTCAAAAGATGCATACCAATGGCAAGCAGGAGTAAATCTATTCCACAGGTAAGTATAAAATAAAGCTTATCAAGTGAGTGAATCAACAGGCTCTTCTTAGGGATAGTGTAAACGCCCCATTCAAGCCCTTCCCATCCTCCACATGATCTGCAGGAAAGGTTTCCGAGTACTTTAAAGTGTGAACCTACAGGCTGAGGGTGTCCTGTACTGCAAGGTGAGCAGGACAATGAGCTCTGTACAGGGACACCTTCTCTCCTCCCTTTCCTGTCCAGTTCCTGGGCTTCTGAGGAACAGAATTTTAGGCTATAAGTAGATGATGTTAAAATACCCACACCTCAACAGGAGCATTTTGCTGGAGGCACTTTGCTGATAAATGATCTTTAAAAGCAGCTGCACTGGATTCTTCACGAGTAATCTCTGAGACAGTCTAATATTCTATCCTTTTGATTCCAGGAACAAGTCTGATCACTCTGCCTGACACTGCAGCACCCGTGGGCACAGCCAGGCTTTGTGCAACGCTCAATGCCCTCTAACCCAAGCGCTCCCTACACCCAACAGACACCTCCTCACTCATTGCAGCAGATTCTGCTTAACTTTTAGTGCTGACACCTCCCGAGAAGCATTACAGCTCATTCCCCAGCAAACGCTCTGTCCCAGCAGGGTCGCCGGGGAACACAAGACCCTCTGTACTGCTGGGGCTACCATGCAAACGGCTGAAGGGGCCGCGACCCCCTGGAAGGGATGGGGCAGGCGCTGCCTGAGGAAAACCAAGCGAAGGCTGCAGCGCGAAGCCAGCCCGGGGGTGACAGGGGACGTGCCTCCGCGGCAGGGCCGGGCCTTGTGCCACGGCGAGCCCTGAGGGGAGCGGCGGGACAGGCCCAAGTGTTCGGGGGTAGCGGAGAGCCACGGGGGGCTCCCCTCACGCTGTTCTCAAGGGGTCCGGCGGCAGCAGCTCGCCAGGGCACCGCTGCCCCGCAGCCGCCATCTCGCCCCACACCGTGCGGCCTCCCCCAGCCTCGGACACCAACCTGAAGAAACGCTACGGCACCGAGCCGGCCGCCTGACCATCATGCACCCCGGCCCAGCCCCTGCTCGCCCCACCCCGCAACACGCATAACGCAATACCCCCCGCCGCTCCTCGGCAGCCCCTGGGCGGTCATACAGGTTCCGGGGCACCGCAGCTCCGCCCCGCCGGAACTGAGCCGGCAGAGCCCGTTTAGTGAGAGAGCGACGAAGCGCATGCGCAGTGCTGATATTGAAGCTACAGGTTGCCCTCAGGAGCCGTGCCCTGCGGCAGCCCCTCCGCAGCCGCGCACAGCCCGGGCGGCAGAGCCCGGGCGGCAGAGCCCGCGGGCGGCGCTGAGCAGCGGCGGCGATGGGGCCGGGGGCAGCCGGGACTCGAACCCGGTGCTGCCGCTCTCAACATGGCGGCTTCGCCGAGCCGCGCTCACCGCCCCCAGCATGGCGCCCCCCAAGTCTCGCGAGATCCCGCCGCTATTTATACCGCGCCGGGGAGGCCCCGCCTTCTTTCGGTCCCGTCAGGCCGCCGCAGCCGCCGCTGCCGCCGCCATGAGGTGGGTGCGGGCCCGTTGGGCCATCCGCCGCTATCCGGGGCCATCCTCGCCCTCCGGGCGGCTGCGGGGAGCGGGCTGCGGGGGCCGATGGCGGGGCAGCCCGAGGGGGAGCGCGGGCGGGCCAGGGCGGGCTCAGCGGCCTCGTCCCCGCAGCAGAGCTCCAGGCCGAGTCCGCCCTGAGCCCGCGTTGTTTCCCCCCCCGCAGCAGCAAGGTCTCCCGCGACACCCTGTACGAGGCGGTGAAGGAGGTGCTGCAGGGCAGCAAGGTCAAGAAGCGCAAGTAAGAGCCCTGTGCTATGGCGGGACCGGGGCATCGCGGGCGCCTGCCCGGCTGTGCCCTCACTGATGTCCCGTCCCTCAGGTTTGTGGAGACGGTGGAGCTGCAGATCAGCCTCAAGAACTACGACCCGCAGAAAGACAAGCGCTTCTCCGGCACCGTCAGGTTCGGCCTCCTCTTGCTCCCACCCAGCCTTCAGCCCGCGCCCCCCCTGCGCTGCCATGTTCTGCCATGGGGCAGGATGGGTGCTGCAGCGTGAGGACGTGGCGTTGAACCGCTCGGGTAGTTCAGACCACCCCAGTTAAAGGGGTGCGGCTGGACGGACCCCAACCCTGGGTCTTAAAACATGAGGGGAGGTGGGTGCTGTCCCCACCGACCTGCTGGGGAAGGCAGGTTAGCAGCTGTGAAGGAAGAGGTCCAAGCACTGTGGTAAGGTACCTCTTGTGTTGGCTCCCATGGAAGAGTGTGTGGTGCTGGAGGTTTATAGTAATTCAGACCTTCTGTCTCCAGGCTAAAGTCAACTCCACGGCCCAAGTTCTCTGTCTGCCTGCTGGGGGACCAGCAGCACTGTGATGAGGCCAAAGCAGTTGACATCCCTCACATGGACATAGAAGCTTTGAAAAAGCTCAACAAAAACAAGAAGCTGGTGAAGAAGCTGGGTGAGTGGTGGTGTAGGTCGGGCTCAAAGTCACCTGGCTGAAGCGGGTGGGCTGGGGCTAAGCAAGGTGGTAGAAACTACCCTGAAAAGCCAACAATTATCAGTGCAGGAGGTGTGACAGGTCAGCCCTCCTGGAAGGAGGAGACCCTCTGGAAGGGAGGGATACAGGAAAATGTTTGTGTCTTTGGTGTCACCCTTACTTGGTGTTCTTCACTTTCCTTGTTGGGAAGCTGGAGGCAAAAGTTGGATTTAGTCCTGCAGTATTTACGTGAAGGGAATGAAATTTGCATGTTTTCACTTACTAAGAGAGAAAATCCTTCTCTCCCTGTAAAGGCAAAATCAAAATGATCCATACCTAGGGCAGACAAGAAAACCTTTATGCTTAATCTGTAATTAGCCATGAAATTGTACATAATAAGGGAATGAAATGGGATACCATGGCTGCTAGCTCAGCCTCTCCAAGGCATGTGATACATCTGCCCATCCAGATGTGCCCAGGCTGTGGTGGGAGGCTCTTGGAGCTCAGAGTTAAATGTTGGTCACCTGTGGCTCAGTAAATGCCACGTCCTTCAGGGAAATGAGCTGTGCACGATTTGGTGTGAAGCTGGGTGCTGGTGGGTTTGGCTGTTGTGACAGGAGTAAGTTCTGATACAATAATAGCAAAGCCAGGTTGGGTTCAGGTAGGCAGGACTCAATGTCAGAAGGTGCATGCTGAGGGAGCTGGGGCAGCACAGTCTCAAGTTTGGTGTCAGAGCTGAGAGCCCATCCTTACCCATGTTGGTTCTCTCTCGCAGCCAAGAAGTACGATGCCTTCCTGGCTTCTGAGTCCCTGATCAAGCAGATTCCTCGAATCCTGGGACCAGGGCTGAACAAAGCTGGCAAATTCCCCTCTCTTCTCACTCACAATGAGAACCTGGTGGCCAAGGTCGATGAGGTCAAATCTACCATCAAGTTTCAGATGAAGAAGGTAAAGCAGAGCTTTTCATCTCCGTAGCAGCTTCCCGCCTGTGAATGGGGTGGTCACGCAGACATGGCTGCGATATCTGGGCTGGGCTGTAGGTGTCCCTCGAGTGCCTTCCTAAGACAGTGCCTAGTGACCATGAGACTCCCTCATCATCAGCTGCTGGCTAGAAAGGAGACATAATTCATCTGTGGCTGAAAGATCTGAGGGCAGATGATGATGAGATGATCTTGATGTGTCAGTGTAGAGCACAGTCATAATTACCACTTCCTACAGCAAGTGGGTGACACTTGCAGGGTGCAGCCCATGTGGGTCTGTGCATTCAGGAATGCTTTGCCAGAAGCAGGTCTGGAACTTGACTCTGCAAGTGGCTCTGGAGCAGCTCTGTAGATGTCTGCTCTTGCTGTCAAGAGGTGTCAAAGCGAGTTGACTCCCCAAAACCGAAATAACCCTGTTCAGGCATTTTACCTTGTCTCAGTGGTTTAAGTGTGACTCATGGGTGTTGCTCAGAATTAACAGCTCTGCTCACTGAGGGGCACCCTTGGACTCCAGCTGTTGTGGGCCTGGGGGCACAACAACTGGGAGGACACAGCAAATGTGATAGTTTGCAAATGCTGGAGCATTTTAAGTAACTGAGCTAATGATGTCGTGACGCTTCGCCTGTCAGCTCACTCATAAATCCCTTTGTCTTGCGCCTGTGGGGAACACTGTCTTACAAGCTTCTCATCCAGCCTGTCAGGCAGAGGCTTCACAGCCTCTTGTGCATGGAAAGAAAGGGCTGGTGGCTGGTGCCCAGGACAAAAAGTGAAGCTGGGGCCTTGCTTCACAGTGAAATTTGAAGCTGTCTGTTCTGTGTGGGGCTAGAGGTTTGCAGGGCACATGCCAGACTGCTCCATGAGCAGGTTGGTGGGAGCATGGTTAAACAGGGTCTGCTCCTACTCCAGTGCCCCTTTGGCACCATGTGTTACGTGTCATTCCCAGTTTTCCCATCTTGGGGAGGCACTGGTGTTTCTTTCCTTTTCTAAGTCTCCTTTGCTCTCTGAGGAAGCTAGGTGCTGTTCAGAGGTGGCATCCAGATGCTACCAGACATGTTTATGGAAGCCATGTGCCAAACACAATTTGTTCTGTGGAGGCACCCATAGATAAGGTGAAGAAGTCTTGTCCAGTGGACAAAACACAAGGGAATTCGATACCCCACTTAGTTCAGCTGTTTTGTCAATCCACAAAATCTCTCACTTGCGTCAGTGACTGTGGTGTCCTTGTCCCTCAGGTGCTCTGTCTGGCTGTGGCCGTTGGTCATGTGAAGATGACAGAGGATGAACTCGTCTACAATATCCACCTGGCCATCAACTTCCTGGTGTCCTTGCTGAAGAAGAACTGGCAGAATGTGCGTGCTCTGTACATCAAGAGCACCATGGGGAAGCCCCAGCGCCTTTACTAATGGGGCAGCAATAAACTTTTAGGATACCTACAGCTGTTTGGTTGTGTTCCTCCAAAACTGGTTGGGAAGGGTTTGCCAAAGAGCTGTTTGCTTCCTTGTAGCAAGAGAGTTCTCCAGTGCTGTTGAGCTGACAGAGGTATGAATTGGAGCGGAGTATGAGGCTGTCAGAGCTTTTGAGGGAAGTAGCCTCATCATCCTGCATTCAGAGCAGGGCAGGGAGGAGGAACAGTGCCACTTGCATCCTGAGCAAGCAAAACTGAGGTGGTTATCCACAGCTGAAGGGGTGTGGTGCTCAACAGTCACTGTAACCCTGTGAGCTCCTAGCTTGCCAGTGCAGGAGATCTTTCCCTTTTGCTGGAGTTACCTGAAGCTGTAAGAATCCTGTGCCTCAGCAGTGCTATGGCCACCACTGACCCATGGCACTGAGGCCTCGTCTCCACGGGGTGTGAACACTTGCAGGGCCGGTGACTGCAGCCCT